>PVHP010001926.1:0-97913 GCA_004024765.1 Zapus hudsonius | reverse complement strand
AGAGAGAGAGAGAGAGAGAGAGAGAGAGAGAGAGAGAGAGAGAGAGAGAAAGAGAAAAGTAAACATTGTGGCATTGCATTAAGCAGTATGGATGAAATTAACCAGAGGACATAATACCAGTTTTTTTGCAGACTTTAGAGACTAACTTCAAATTTCCTTCAAAAAAATAGCTGGGCAGCCCTCAGGATGATTTATGAATGGCACTCTGATGCATAAAATCTCATTTTCTCTAGTCATTTGTCAAAAGATTTTCCAGTGTGTATCTTGTGTAGGACTTGGTTGTTATATCTCCTCAGACTCCCTGGAAGGAAAGAGAATTTTTACTGAAAGATTTTTCTTGGCAGGTTTTGGTGGTGATCACTTTTGAAGGATGTGCAAGTCCTCCTTTAACTTCTGAACTGTGCACTTCAAACCCATTCTTACCTCCCTGCATATTAACTCATGAGCCTCCATGTGCAAATGAAGTGAGGCCATAAAACTCACACCCATCAGCCAATTAGGATTCATCTGACAAACAACACTGTGTTTTGTATGCTAAACTGGGAATGGTTAAAAGATAGCATTTTGTATGCCTTTCCAAAAACGCATCCCCATGGACATTACTTATGCTTTCTCTGGCTTACATAGAACATAGCTTTACTACATGGTGAAGATGGATGAGTGATATTTTACATGTTTTGAGGGTTGTCAGGTTAGACACAGGAGTGATCTGATTGGTCACTCCAGCTTTCGCTGGAGCTCCATTGTTTTAAGCATCTCCAGGTCCTGCAGGAAAGACGCATGAAGTCTGGGGAAGAGGGAGACATGAGTGCACTTGCCATCCCAAAAGCATTCTTGGAAAGTTGTGAAATGTTTTCCAACAGGATAAGAGAATCCAGTCCTGAACAAAATGAGAACTGGCAGGAAGATGTTGGGAGAGAAATAATGGTTGACTTTATGCAGTGTGAACATTTAAAGCAAAATTTCAAATCCTTGCTTTTGGGGTCATGGTGATTTATTTCCATTCCAAATATAACACCTCTTATATGCAGGCCAGTAAACATTCCCCAGTGACCAAAACAACCCCTGGGTGGTCGGAAGCAGTCAGGATTTCTTTGGGATAGGCACATCTTCCTGTATGCCATCTAACTGTGAAGAGTAACTACACATGGGGCACTTCTGGAAGACTAATTATTATTTATCTTTCAGGTTTTGGCTCCCAATTCTATACCTTCTTATCAATTTTGACTAAACTAGGGGAGAGAATTTTGAGACAAAAACATAAGATCCATTTAATTTTCGAGGAGAAAGACTTGTGTGGCTTACACAGCTCACATGACTAGGGAGGAATTTTTCTAAGACACAACTTTGGGTAATGTAAAATATTATGTGTATAAAATTATGTTTCAGGGCTGGAGAGATGGCTCAGCGGTTAAGGCACTTGCCTCCAGTGCCTAAGGCCCCGGGTTCAATTCCCCAGTACCCACATAAGCCAGACCCACAAGGTGGTGGCCCTGGTGCACTCTCTCTCTCTCTCTCTCTCTCTCTCTCTCTCTCTCTCTCTCTCTCTCTCTCTTGCTCTCTCTCTCTGCTTGGAAATGAATAAATAAAATATTTTTTAAATTATGTTTCAATTTGGAAGAATTTGGGGAAAATATTCCTGGAAATCAAACTGTTTTCAAGAAGAAAAAGTAAAAAGCTTGGGAACAAAGGGAAAATAACACAACTTCTTATATGTCATAGTTTTAAATATCCAGCTTCTAAGGTGGATGTGAGATCCAAGTGAAATCAGGAGGGTTTGGGCATGCAGAGAAGAGTTGTGCAGACTGAAAGAGAAATTTCCTGGTTATACCTGGGATCCCAATGCTGAAGAGGCATTAGGAGAATCCCTAAGGCCAGGCTACTTGTTAAGCTTCAAGCCAGGGAGAGATGACACCCAAAGTTGTCCTCTTATTTACACACACACACACACACACACACACACACACACACACACAAGAAAAAAAAATCCTATACCTTTACACACATACAAAAGAATATTAGTAAAATAATAAATGGGGCCCCCACTGACTATATTTCCACATATGTAGAAGTTATAAATTATGCCAAAAAATTGTGAACTAATTTATGGCCTTTCATTGCTTCTTATCAAAAACACATTTACACAGAGAAGGTTCGGGTCCCATTAGAGCACGTGACACACACTTCCTGCTCCTCCATGTCTCACACATCTCAAACTCTACCATCCTACCCCATTGCTTGCACGCTGATCACAGGTACCAATGCTGCTGCCGTAGCTCTGGGAGAGTCCTGTTCAAAGCCACGATTGAGCTTAGGGACATTTTTCAGGTAACTATGGTGTTTGGACAACTGATCATGTTCTAAGCCTGGGGAATGTGTGAGCTGACTAAGGTCCCATTTCTCAGGTCCCAGATCTGGGGGACATGGGATCTGATAAAGGTCCAGCTCCCAATCTAGGGATGGTCAGGGGGAGAATGCAGCTCCCTCTTTTCTGGTTCCTCCTGAGCCTGGGGACAGTCCCAGGTCACTTCTCTTCAATACATGCATTAAGGATTTTTAAGTTTTGAAGGTGGAGAATAAGAATGTCTGTTGGTTTCGTGATTTGGAAACTTTTGAGTTTGTAAATTCATTAACTTTTTTATTTATTTATTTATTTATTTATTTATTTATTTATTTATTTATTTATTTTTGCATAATCTGTAGTAATCAATTAAACCATGGTCTCACCCTGGCCAGTCTTAAACTCATGGTGATTCTCTATTTTCAGCCTGATGGACCTGTGCCACCACACCATGCTGTTTGTTTGTTTGTTTTTAATCTCATGGGCAGATACTCCCTCAAAAACCAGCAAATACACAAACAAAAACCAAAAAAAAAAAAAAAAGGAAAGAAAGGGGAATACTTTGCTTGTGAGATGCATAGCCCCTATGGGAACCACTGCTGAGATTCTGAAAAACACTAAATTACAATGAGAGATAGCATGTGACCCAGCACTTGGCAGGCTGAGGGAAGGGGATCATGGTGAGTTCAGGCCAGCCTGGGCTTACAGAGTCTGGTCAGCTTTTCTTACCAAACCTAAGTATTATTCCATGTTCTTTACTGAAAACGACATGACTTAGCTGTTACACTCATGAATACACAGCAGTTTTGGTGTCCTGCATAAGACTGAGTCACCCAACATCCTAACATGGGTGGGAGAGGGGCCACAAAACCCCACACCTCCCAGGATAGTTATTGGCAGGTAATGGTTGCTGGGAGAGGGGGCTGGTATCATGTTCTTCAGTGATATAGTCACTGGTAAGTTGACCATACTCCAAGAAATAACTCTCCACCTATGCTCAGGAAAACAACCCTAATTTTACTCAGAGGGTCACTTAAATGATACCAAAGTAAAACAGGATTCTTTAGATAGAAGGAGTTTTATAGGAGCAGGAAGGGGATAAAACAGGGTAATGGGGGTAAATCTGTTCAAGATACACTATATACATGCATGAAATTGTCAAAAATAAAATTTAAATTAAATATAAAAAACCATGTCATTCTGAAACATCTTACTCCATATGGTACTTAAGTGAGCATATCAGAATGGTTATTCTCTCACTTTTAGAATATGGGTAGACTTATTACATTGTATCCCTCCAGATTTGGGTTTGAATATTAGGGTCATTGACCCTCTAAAACAGTCCCCCCTTGCTGCTGAAATGAAGCACAGATGGGTTTCTTTATTTTCTTATTATTTAGGATGTATATGTATACGCAGTGTCTGTGTATGCATGTGTTTATGCATGTTCATATTTGGGGGATAGATACGTGTGTGTTAACATTGGGTATCTTTCCCAGTCATTTTCTACCTTAGTCACTGAGACTGAGTCTCCTGATGACATTCTAACTCAGCCAGGAGATCCTCATGTCTTTACCTCCACACTATGGAGTTACAAACCCATACTAGCATGCCCAGCTCTGACATGGGTTCTGGGGATCAGAACTCAGTTCTTCATGCTTGCTCAAGAGCTTTACCCACTAAGCCATCTCCCCAGCCCCCAATGGGCTGTTTGTATAGAGCCATTGGTTTTCCCACCCTGAAAAGCTACTATACAGGGCCTGATGTAGCCCCTGTCTATCACAGTGAGCCACCTCCTGTACTACCATGCAGATAGACTTATTCAGTGTTATGATTCCAAAAAGTTTGGAAAATAATGACAGGCAACTCTAGAAAAGACAGAGATGAAAGTAAGTTGAGTCAATCAGGAAAGGGTGGTGGAGGAAGCAGTTTCTGTATTCGCAGTCCTGTGTAAGAGGAACACACACCTGAAGCAGGTTCTACATGTGTAGCCATACGTAAGATGAGCACACACTTGAAATTTAAGGAGCAGAGATGGCACACAAGAATAAGGAGGGACAATATCAGGGGATAAGAAGGTGTAGCCGACAGCTGGGGACACACTCAGGACATGAAATGGTCACCTAGGCCCAATTAGTAGGCCAAGGGTCCTGAGGGATGGGGTGTGTGAGAGAACAGGAATCACCAGTCTGGAACAAAGGAATGACATAACAAAAGCAGAGTTTGGAGAAATATTGTTTGACCTATGCAGGACTTAGAAGATTTGAGAAAGATGGAGGTCAAAGAATCTCACAAGAATAGCTTTGAAGCTAGGTTTTCAGTTTTCATCAGATATTGGCATCAAAATATTACTTGTTTCACTTTCCCCCTTCATTTCCAATAGAGTTTTATATATTTTTTAAATGAGCATGTGTGGTATGCCTACATGTGTGTTAGAATGTGTGTACATTTGGAGGCGAGAGGTCTATACCAGGGGTCTTCCTCAGTCACTCTGCACCTTACTCTTTGTGGGAAAAGGTCTCTCACTGAACTTGAAGCCCACTGACTCTGAAAGGTTAGCAGTGAGCACAAGCATTGCCTGTCTCTGCTTCCCCAGTGCTGGGATTACAGGCATGCACCACCATACCTGGCTATTATGGGTCCAAACCCAAGTCCTCATACTGACATATCAAGCACTTTACCCTAATTTTATGTATTCTCTTTGAATAGTAGTCTTCTACTTGAGAAATTCCTCTCAGCTTTGTGTTTAGTTTTAAATTGTATGTGTGTAAGACACAGACTTGCTTCTCTTTTTCTCCATAGTTCAGATTTTGCTGTAGATAGCTGTCATCAAACATTAGGCTGCGAAGGAGTTTATTTCAGAGACATTTTTAGATTCCCAGTCCCTCATTTAGACTTCCAGTTTTCATTTATTTTCTTTTGTTCATAAAAGATTCATTGTTGTGGCTTAGTAAGTAAGCAAGTTTTTTTCTGAACCAAACTTTAATTTTAATTATGTTATGGAGTATATTAAAATGATCTTTTATAGGAACTAGCTGAAGCATACATAACCCCAGATGGTTTGCTCAGAATGAGCTCACAGAGAAGGAACTGAGAAAACCATCTGCTCTCTCCTCTACGTCTTCAGAGGAGGGCAGAAAGAATCAGAGCAGACTGAATTCTAGAATTTTAGAATAGAGAGATATAACTCTAGCTTCATTACCCAAAACGAGTCAGTGAATTAAGAAAAATTAAATGCAGCTGCTAGGCCAGTCACAGACTGTGTCTCAATCAAATTGCTTCATGTCTCAAAGCCTATTTCCTTGTCTTTAAAATTAAATAGTGGCATGTACTTTAAAGAAATGTTGGAATGATTATATTATGCACTGTATGGAAAATACTAGTCAGGATGAAAGCATTGACTAAATCATATCTATATAGTATTTTGTTACTATTATTGTTATAAAGTGAATTTGGAGCATTATGGCATAGATTATTGGGTTCCGGTTGAGGAAAGAAAGAGTTCAATAAATCAATCTGATAAAATAAAACAAAACAATCTCCACCTCAAAAAAATCACTAGATATTCATTGAGCAAATGTTAGGTCCTGCCAGCCATTTCCTCATGAATCTTGGTCCTGTTCATCAATGGGAAGTACTTACATACATAAAGAAAAATGGTAGCCTTGATTATGATATTATAAGCTATGTACTTTAAGAAAGCCATTAAAATCTCCTAGCTATATATCATTGAGAATTAAGTACAGTATAGTGCTCCCAGTACCCAGAGCACTGACTCTCACATACTAAGTACTCAGTAAATACTGATTCATTATTCTTAGCCTCTCACCTTTAATGTAAAAATACAGCCAGGCTTGGCTACCTTACAAGGTGATCTTACATTCAAAGGTTTCTGTGAGTGAAGTAAAATTAAAAACAAGATGCAGAAATGGCCAATGTAATACAGAATATTGGATGAGCAGTGGAAATCCTCATAGCTAGAGAGAAAGAGGGACCTCCAAATACCCCTCTTAGTCTGTTCTTTGTTTCCTTGTGTGCTGTGATGACTGAGGTCTACGATTAGAATTCCTTTTGGCTGCTGTCTCCTGGCCATTGTAATCATGAGTGAGGACAGCTCAAGTTTGTCTCTGGAGAGAACAGGTATCAGATGTACTTCTAGGTGGGATGCTGTGCTCACCTGGAGGCCTCAGAAAGGAATGCAGAACAGTGAAGGCAGTTCCCTTTCCTGTCTGCCAGACTGGAACCTGGAGTTCACTTGCATGAGAAGGAAGCACACCTCCCCCCAAAATAGCTCAGAGAGAAGGAATGATTTGCTTATAAAGTTGCATTCATGATAAAAATCTCTATTCTTTATAAATCACATCTTCTAATCACAGTAATCCTTCACAAGAGGATTTTGGCTGGGTAGACACTCAGTACAGTGATTCCTCAGGAACATGAGGGCCTGAGTTCTATCTACAGAACCCACAAATAAATGTCTGGTATATTGCTGTGCATCCATAATCCCAGGGCTGGGCTGTCAGAGACAGGAGGATCCCTGGAGCTCACTAGGCAGCCACTATAGCCTAATTAGTGAGTTCTAGGCCCCTAAGAGACCCTGTCTATAAAAAAAATAGGCTGACAGCATTCCCGAGTATATTATGACATATGAGGTTTACCTCTGGCCTCCAGATGCATCAGCACATGTGCACATACATGCACCCATGTACCCATATGCATAAAAGTTTAAAGATTATTGGCTCTCTGTGTGGTATATTGTGCGTGTGTGTGTGCGTGTGCGTGTGTGTGTGTGTGTGTGTGTGTGTTCAATTAAATTAGCTGGTGCAGGTGTGACCAAATATCTTGTCTGGCTTTAGCCAAGAGGAGTGGGTAACAGCTAGATGTGCAGTTTTAAACTTTCTATTACTCTCCTTAGAAATACATTGGGCTGCTGCCTTTTTAATCCTGTCTCTCCTCTTTAGACACCTTTTACATTCAATATCGGAATTCTATAGCACACTTTAATTTTCTCATCTTGTGGATTCTTGAAAGTTGTTCTAAAGAATAAAATCAATTTTTCCTGTATTTTCTCCCGAAATTCAGTGTGCACATACGATTGTAAAAGTGAGTATATTAACTGTTGTCTTAAATCATTTGTCTGATCAGTCACAGTGAATTTTAATTTTGTCTGATCAGTCACAGTGATGCCCTGATCTAGGACGCTCACCTTTTGATTTAAATTTCTACTTTCAAATTATGTGCAGAAGCAGCTTATGGAGGGAAAGCTTACAGTTTCCAGGGATGTCTTATCACAGTGGGAAAGGCTTGGCAAGACCAGACCAGGAGCAAGCAGCTGGCAGCATGACATTGGGGAGGAAGGAGAGTGAGCTCGCTTGCTCACACTGGCAAGCAGGGCAGAACTATTAAGTCTCAAGGCAAGCTCCTAGTAACACCTTGTTTCCAGCAAGCCTTCACCTTAAAGCATTGAATATGAGGCTTTGGGAGAGTTTACATTCAACGTGCCGCACGCGCACGCACACACACACACACACACACACACACACCCTCCAGCATGAGCCAGGATCGGCCTCATCGTCCACAGGTCTCCACCATCCCTTAGATCTCTTAGATGTCTGTGCCTCCCAACCACAGTGTTGTCTATTTCAATTCCTTGCATTACCTCCATTTCTGTCCACTTTGTAAGCCATGATCTTTTCTTTTCTGGATGCCTTATTATCATGGGAAACTTTCCCCCTGAGTAGAAACATCGTTTTTACCCCAGATAGGGCTCAGATGACAGATCAAAGAACAATTGCACCAATATCAGTTCAGGAAACCAATGAATTTATTGGGGTTAATTACAGAACATAGCGATGGACTTTTGATAAGAACAGAAAGCCCCCAAGCACTGCACCACCAGGAAGTCTCACCCCATTCTGGATGATGGGCTTCCCATGACCACTTAGGTGGAGCACCCTGTGTCAGAACTATCCCTGCTGATGTTTTCCCTCTGGCTGTGGGGTGAGGGCTTACTTGCAGAGCATGAAGACCCCAAAACAGCTGTACCACCCAGAAGTCTCATCCTGAGGAGGAAAGCCTCTTCTTTGCTCCGAACCCCTACAATCCTATCTGTTTATTGCACAACCAAATGGCAGCATTCTTTTTATAATAAAATATATCGCTTCTCGGCCTTTTGGCTAAGATCAAGTGTAGTATCTGTTCTTATCAGTTTATAATAAAATATATCTTTATTATCCATATTTATGTACACTGAATGAGCAAATAACGTGTTGGTGTCCCCAGTTTCCTGATTTCCCTCTTCCCTGTCCCCAATCAGTTTGGTATCCTCCTCTGTGGGCAAACTGGATCAGTCCATGGGGTAGGGGGTTTTGGATAGCCTAGGAGTCAACCCAGTTCCACCCCCCTTTGCATGTTGTTACTGGGGGGGCATGGCAGCATTGTTAAGACCAGATAAACCCTGGCCAGGTGCCCCTGCCCCTGTATGCTCCTAACACCGAGGAATCCTGCTAAGCCCTTACACTATGTGGCCTATGTGGTCTACATGACACAGCCAGCAATGACACCCTTTTTCATCCTTAAACCCCAGAAAAAAGAAGAACAACCATATCACTAAGGCTATACTTAGCTACCATATATTTTGAAATGTGGCAACTATAGGTCTGTTAGCACTGCAGTCACCACAAATTCTAGAATGTGCCTGTATGTTTGTACTAGCCACCATAGAGTTAAAATGTACCCTGTAGGTTGGAATGTACACATAGCAATCCAGTAATGTAGAATATCCACCCCCCATGGGAGACAAAGAGATTAAGCTGTATATAAGGCAATGTTCCACTATAATCGGGGCTCAGCTCTTGGAGGAGACTCCACCAGTGATCAATAAACAGTGTTCCTTTCTGCCTCTCTGAGTCCATCTGGTCTGTCCGCCCTGGGTGACAATCTCCCCATGGCTGCCTAGGCATTCATTGCTCACTGTGTCAGGATTACTCACACAAATACCCTTTCCTCAGCCTCAGCCTCGGGTGAGGGCTTACTTACAGAGCATGGGATCTCAAAGCATTGGCTTCTATGGGGCTCCTGGTCCCTTGACCTTTGACCCTCTATATACTCTATCTCCCCATGAGGCCACGAGACCTTTGTACAAAGGGCGCCTGAGATCTCAGGTGGGACTCTGATGCTTTCCTTTTTAATGTAGTTATTTATTTGCAAGCAGAGACAGACAGATGAAAATAGAGAAAGAGGGTTGGAGAGATAGGTCCACAAAGGCAGTTGCCTCCAGAGCCTAAGAACCTGGGTTAAATCCCCTAATACCCGTGTAAACCAGCCAGATGCACAAAGTGGTACATGTATCTGGAGTTTGTTTGCAGTGACTAGAGGCCCTGGTGAGCCTATTCTCTCTCTCTCCTCTCTCCTCTCTCTCTCTCTCTCTCTCTCTCTCTCTCTCTCTCTCTCTCTCTCTCTCTCTCTCTCTCTCTCTCTTTCTGTATCTCTGCTTATAAATAAAATATTGTTTTAAAAAGAAAGAAATAGAAAAAAGAGAATGGCCATGTCAGGGCCTCTTGCCACTGCAAAGGAGTTCCAGATATATGCTTCACTTTGTACATCTGGCTTTATGTGGGTACTGGGGAATTGAACCCCTGGGGCCATAAGTCTTTGCAAGCAAAAGCCTTAACCGCTGAGCAATCTCTCCAGCCCCCAGCTGCTTTTGATAAAAGTTGGCAATAGTTGTTTACAACTTTCTATGTGAATGAATTTTGCCATACACACTTACTGCTAATCCACTGCCTCCCTTGCAATCTGAGAAAAATCCTGTCTGCATTGTAGCTTTTCCATGAAGGCCTCCCACAGCCCCTCATTTGATTTATTGGCTGATGCTCTAATCTCGACCATGAGCTTTAGTATTCTTAGATATTGCTACTTGCTCACTCTAAGGAAAGTGGGACAGAAAGTACACTGAACTCTAGCTCACCTAGACAAAGGAACTGCTTCATTCAGAGGCAGTGAGGAGACAGCAGCTTTCCTGCAGGAATGGAGGCTGTGTCCTGGCCAAAGTTTTGGGGGGAGTTTTTAGGGATCATTGGTGTGATAAGAGCAGGGGAGTGCAGGGCACAAAGAATGTTATTCAAACTCAATGGCCTTTATAGGTAACATTTTCCCAGGCCAGATATCTCTGGGAGTGTTTATCAGGGACTGAGGGGGGCAAATGTAACTCAAGGAGCTAAGTGTTAGAACCTTTCAGAGAGCTGATCAGGGGCAGAAGCCTTCTGAAGTGTGTATCAAGGAACCAAGTGTTATAGACAGCTTCTTAAGGCTTTTCATGGGCTGGGAGCCATCTGACAAGTTATGAGAGTTCAGTCCTTCACTCACTGAGTTTCAGGCTGCCACATCCTGCCTGATGTGACTGTCATTAGATGCTTCCTCGGTCACCTACCAGAGACCCTGGCTTTACATCTGGTCTTCAGCCTTCTCCTCACTTGAGCTCCTTGACTGATTCATAGTTGTCCTGCCAAGCTCTCCTGCCAATCGTGTCTTGTGTCTCCCAAAGGGGATGATTTGCTTGTGTATCATTTATGATGCTGTTGTCTTAATTTTCTGTGCTATAAGATTTCTCAAAAGTAACCCTGTAACCTTATTCAGCAAACTTGCATTCGGTACTCTTGGAAAATATTGTAAGAGCCACAAACCCCAAAAGAATCTGGAACTTCTTAAACCATTCCACGTGACTTTTAAATGACTGAATGTGAGACAGAATGCAGGTCTGAACATCACAGCTACGAAGAATCTAGGGAATAAGAGAGAAAGACAACAAATATTCTGTGCCTAAGGCTGCTAGGTTTTGTCTGTGGTAGGCAACATTTGATCTCTGATTTTACCTTAAAAGAAGTATTGATAAGTCAGTGAAAAATGTAGTCAAGCAAAACAGTCAGCCCATATCCCAGCTGACATTCATGCAAATTTCTTGATTCATTAACATTATGCCTGCATCTGATTGAAGTCAGTAGTAATCCAATGTAATCTACATATGCTCAGACAATGGAGCTCAAAGAGCCCTATTTGACCTCAGACTCCCAGTATATCAAGTCAAAACTATTTTGCCATGTGGAAAATTAACCAAGTCTAAAGTTGTTGTCTTTGTTGTTGTTGTTGTTGTTGTTGAGACAATGTCTCATGTAAGCCCTTTGGCTTCACTATTTAATGAAAGATGACCTTAAAAATTTAATCTTCCTATTTCTACCTCCCAAAATTTCTGGGGTCACAGGTGTGCACCATTGTGTCTGATTTTATGTGGTCTTAGGGTTTGAATCCAAGGTATTAGCACTCTACCCACTAGGCTACATTGCCAGGTTTCAATGTTCACAATCTCATGGGAAACCAAGTCTAAATTTGATATTAAACATATGACATGTAATTTCTCCAAATATTTATCCATCACAGTCATTCTTCTCTGAGATTGTCAGGAAAGATCTGAATTGAAGAGGTTACAGCTGGATATGCACATTTAAAGAATCGTGCAAACAAATGGCTACATGCAGGGGAAAGACTGAAAAGGAAACACACTAAAACCAAGCCCAGTGAGAAAGGTGAACAATGGTACAGGCTTCCAGACTGAAGGATATTTGGGCAAGATTGAGAGGGATGCAGTATGGATCCCATGACAAGGATGCAAAGCTTCAGAAGGGGAGACTCAGGAGACACAGTGGGTTGGACCACTTCCTGCAGGACAAAGTAAGACACCACGTGGGGGAGCTTGGACTTGGTGACCTCGAGAGACCCTCCAGCCTTGAAAGTGGATGAACCTTGGGTCTTAATGCTTGTGAGGCAAATGCTTTGCTGACTGATA
The DNA here is from genome assembly GCA_004024765.1 of Zapus hudsonius. Taxonomy (NCBI): domain Eukaryota; kingdom Metazoa; phylum Chordata; class Mammalia; order Rodentia; family Dipodidae; genus Zapus; species Zapus hudsonius. The sequence continues at coordinate 85,731 of PVHP010001926.1, read as the reverse complement.
ATGGCATGTACATATTACAATAAATATTCAGCAACTCGCCCTTTTGCATTATTGTTCTAATTGCCATTATCAACAGTGTCCCTAGTTCATTAGTTAGGGCTTGTCTGCTAACAAGAATAGTTCTAATGAGGAGGGAGAGTTATTCACCTTTCACAGTCAGAGATTCAGGATATTTAGACCTGGGAGAGCAAGTGTGCAACACCTTGTAAGTACAGGATCAGGATTTGAACCCAGGCTCCTATAGCAGGCCACATATAGATGTAGTTATCTCCATACTGAGCTACAGGAGAGCAACATCAGGTTATAGGGCTTTGCACAGCTGACTGGTCATTACTGCCTTTGTCCTTCCAGATAATAGAATGGCTCTGACTCACTGTTACACTGACCAAGACGGTTCTTCCCTAGTGAATATGTGGAGTGTCCCCACTGGCTGTGGTTAATAAAGAAAGCTGAAGGAAAATTCGAGGTTAAGACAGAAGATTTCACAAATGCAAACAAAGCCAATCTTTAAGTAAGATGGGATAGGATGAGATCATCAAAGTTACCCCAAATATCTCTGGTCATCAGATCTAATAGACCCAATGCTACATTGAGGAAGAGATGTGGAAAATAACAAGTTAGTCATAAGGAATAAGCAAATTCTACTCATTTAATTAATTCCCACCAAGTGAATCACCAATTATTATCAAAGGGAAAATATGCTATTTTAAATGTGATAATTTAATAAACAGCTAAGCATGTACTCCTACAGAGCTATAATCCAAACATACTTTTAAAAACAGTTACCTTTGCCTAATTATGCATTATAGATAACTTCATATGGAAATGACAGGATCTTAATTCCCCATATGGCAATTCATGCATTCCTGTGTCCGTCCATAATAAAAATAAAGTCCTTGACAGGCAGTGGCTTCCACATTTTCTATTAATTGGTTGAAAAGACATGCCTAACATAAAAGATGGATTTTATTTTTAGTGAGAGGTTTAATGTGATAGAAAATGGTTGCATGAGAACTAATATCTATCTGAGAGCTGTGACTTCTACCTGAAGAATGAGTGGACTTAAAAAGCGATCCACAGCTAATGGGGGGGTGTAGCCCTCCTGATCTGTTGGTGTCTTCTTCCCTTTCCAGTGTTTGGCGTACATCCCAACCACTGTTCTTTGTGCAGTTCTTACTCTTTGCCCGTTTCCCTTGTCAATCATGCTTCGAGTTCAGAATGAGGGAACATCCTCCTTAAAGAATTCCATCACAATTTACTGTTGGGTCAGTTGATACTTCATTTTTAAATGTAAGTATAGTTTGAATCTATTCATTTCTTCATTTTTATGTTTAGTATTTACTGAGAACTTGCTTGTTGTCAATAACTTAACATCATTCTCTCAGAAGGACTAAAAATGGATGCTTGGGGTATGTTGTAGTCAGCTTTCTTGTTGCTGAAACAAAGAACCCCAACAAAAGCTGCTGATGGGAGGAATTGGCTTATTTTGGCTTACAAACTCTAGTTGAAGCTCCATGATGTCAGGAAAAATAATGACAGGAGCAGAGGGTAGACATCACCTCTGCCACCGTACTGCAAACATTGGCAGGAAGATGTGCACACTGGCATGGGGAAGCTGTCTATAACCCCCCTAAGCTAACCCCCAAACAACACAGCTCCCACACAAGGTTCTAATACCCAAACTGCCATCAGCTGGGGATCAAGGGTTAAGAACATATTTGTTTGTGGGGGACACCTGGATCAAACCATGACAAGGTGCTATTGTTTGATGCCCTGTTCTCCCAGCAGAAATGCTAGGATAAACCTAGATCCAGGCTTCTCCAAGCAGTCATTGAACCCACTGGTCTTTGAACAACTATTTCTGCTGACATTTTCTCTTTCTGAAATAGGAAGGAAGGGTCAGAAATGGAGTACTGGGATCAAAATAAAGTTTAAATACAGGATTATTGCAGTCAGCTTTCTTGTTGCTGGCACAAAGAATCCCACCAAAAAGCAGCCTGTGGAAGGAATGGGTTTATTTTGGCTCACAGACTTGAGGGGAAGCTACATGATGACAGTGAAAATCATGGCATGAGCAGAAGCTGGGCATCACCTCCGCCACAGTACTGCAAACAGTGTCAGGAAGTTATGCCAAAAATTGGCAAGGGGAAGCTGGTAATAACCCCCATAAGCCTGCCTGACCCCAACAACACACCTCCAACAAGGTTCCAATTCCAAAACTACCATCAGCTGGGGACTGAGTATTCAGAACACATTAACTTTATGGGGGACACTTGGATCAAACTATCACAGTGATCTAGTAGCCAAGAACGATCACCCCTTGGATTGCCCTGGACCACTCCAAAGATTGTCCAAATCCCTTCAGTAAACTGGAAAAACACAACCATAAGTGGGAAATAAAACTCAGTAGGGGATTTCTTTATAAACCCACTTGTTCGTTAAGGAAGTAATTGCCTCATGTTAACCTTTGGGATGTGACAATTTACAGGATAATGTATATAAACTTCATCTCATGCATATATTAACAGAGAGGATCATGGGATCATGGTATACAGATCATACCATGAAGAGTAAACACAATGTAATATAGCATAGAGATGTCAATCTCCTCTGTCAAAGTAAGGCCCATCCCTTCAAGGAATCCCTTCTTTCCCTCTTGTAATTAAGAACTGCTGGACCTGGAAATTTGGCCTCTCTTAAGCCATGAACTTTCTGTGAGGTACTTTTACCTTCATGGTTGCTTTCAATGAATCTCTGCCACTGCTTTGCTGGTTCTTGTTCTGTTCTTTGACACATACATAGAAGACCCTGAGGACCCTTGTGGTAACACTTCCCATATTCTACTTTGGAAGACGAGTTCTATGACTTAGCCATTTCCCAATTAAACCACAGGAAGCATGTTGTATATTAAATTGTTGACCATGTCTGCCTGTCTTTTACTCATGGTCTTCAACAGGTTAAAAGAAAAAAAAGCTGCTGGCCACATTCATTGACAAGGTAGTGCCATTATTTCATGTCTGGAATAGAACTCTAACACATAGCAGAAGACACAGCCACCAGTTAGAATATTCTGTACAGTATTAACTTACATAATAAAAGGGCCCATATGATCTAAATATAAACCTGGCAGTAAAACGTAGAGTGGAAGTTAAATCATCCTGCTGTTTAACTTCTTACTAAAGATGACACAGGCAAACTTCAGCTTTACATTTTAACCAGGAGACTCTGTGGTACTTAAAACCATCTAGAAATGGTTGTACTTTAATGCCAGTAAAAATCTGCTTCCCTTATTGTCATTAAAATATACATTTAGTATATCACACAATCTGTTCTTGTAAGGTAACATAAAAACCTCAATAATTGTACATGTTCTGTTTTTGGAAATTGTAGCATGTGTTTTTGGGTAAAGATCATTAGAGAAGACCTCTCTAAAGGTTTTCTGTGTTCATACATGGTATACAGATAGCACAATATGAATGACAGAATCTTACCTTAAATGAAAATATTGTGAACTCACACAAAATAAAGCTGTTCCTTCCTAGTTTCAGATAGCCTGGATTCTTTATAGAGTTTATCTCCATATAAAAGTGTGCTGTGCAATATCTTTTCTTAAAATCTAGTCTGAGTTTTGAATTGGGTGTCACACTCTTTCAGTTGGTATGGTTGTTTGTTCTACTGTACGGTGTCTGGATTATCATCCTTGCCTGTATCCTTTATGACAGATTATGATGTGGTTTTATATTGCATATTACTTGTACATTTCAAATGATACATCCCCATTCCCTTCCACTGCCTAAACCTTTATCCTTGACCTTTCTAGTAAAGGGAATTAGAGCTATTACAAAAGCATCATGAAGGATTTCAGATGGGAATGGTTTCCTACTTCCCTGTCATTAGAGTTATTTTATACTGTAAGAAAGTACAAGTATTGTACTTTGTTAGACCATTCAATGGTCTTTGCATATGAGAAGGAAATGGTAACAGTAACTTCACTAGATCCCTTTTCTTTGATGTCCGTGAACTTGTCGTAAATCTTTCTGATGTTTGACTTTATGTGCCTCTCAACAAAAGTTGGCAACTACAGAGGCATGTTCAGTTCATCTGCTTGAAACAATTTTGTTTTCCAGAACTTTTTAGGAGTACCCACTTTTTTTTTAAATTTAATATTTATTGTCCATAATGAGTTATATAATTATTTTTTTATATTTTTATTTTCCAAAATTAGATACACTGTATGAGCAAATATTATGTTGGTATACATATTTACTTCCTCCTTGTCCCCAATCCGCTGGGTATCCTCCTCATTGGGAATACTGGATCAGTCCATGGAGTAATGGAATAGGGGTTATGAATAACACAAGAAGTAGTCAGTTCCCCACCCCCTTGGGTGTTGTTGCTGGGGGTGCAAGACTTCTGGATATTCTCCATGGCTCTTAGAACCTTTCCACCCCCTCTTCCACTTAGTTCCCTGAGTCCTGGTGGGTGAGTTTTAAGTCTGCTTTATTGTTGCAATCTTAAGTATCTCTGGATTTTTGCTTTGGGTTATTTTGGATATTGTTGGTGTTGGTCTCTTTGACTTATCCTGGGTTATCTGACTTGCTGTGGTGATAGGTCTCTTATTTATTACTCCACTTGCTCATAGATTTCCTTTGCAACCTACACAATAGGCCAAAGATGGTTCATCTCTTGCCAGGATGTGAGCTATCATCCCATAGCTTATTGGTGGAATTGGGTTGACCACGGCTCTCTCACTGCCTTCTGAAAAATAAAATCTCCATGGAGAGTGAGATCAGTTTAGGTTAAATGAGACACACATTGCTAATTTGGCAAGATTCTATTGGGTATAGCCTCTCTGTAAGTCTCCAGTAGTGGGAATTTCCCCTTGGTGCCAGGTTTTTGGTCCCCATAAGATTTTGCCCTGGATCCCAATTCCAGTTAAGGGTTCCTTGTCACTGAGTGGATCTCTTAGCCAATTTGAAAGCCTTTGATTGCCCCCTAGGTTTTGGCACCACTAATGCACAGGTGTTCTCTTCTTGGCTTGCTGATCTCTACCATAAAGCAGTCTGCTCCACATTCTTGTTACATCAGTCTGAATTTTATATCAGTGATCTCTGCTTTCTCCAAATATCATTGACCAGTTTCCCCTGGCAGTTTATATAGTGCCTACCAGCAGCAGATGACAAGTCTCTTTAAAAGAAACAGAAGTACAGTACTTGTGAAATACAATGCTGTTAGTATGAATTTTTAAATATTTAATATTAATAAATCATCTGATGTTTGTCTTCATTAATAAGGCACCCCAGTGGAGACACAGAGCAAAAGGCCAGGCACTGTCAGTGTCTTGCTTCACTGAAGCAGTTGATCTGCTTTCATGGGCATTTGTTTGTTGTCTTAAGAATTATTTAATAACTACATGAAAAACCAAATATTTTCTGTACTAAATGGTCTCTACTGGGGTGACCAAGTCTTTGACATGTCAACATAGCACTGTCATCTACAAATGTTGTGGACTGTACCTATAGCAATCTGGATCACATGGTCTGTGAGTTGCCAGTTATGCACACCTAATTTTGAATCTGTTTGTTATACTGTGTCACTAAGTAGAACACTTGTTCTCAAAGCCACTCTAGAGCCAGGAAAAGCCAATGTCAGCTCTTAGAATTGCAGTTTATTCCAATGTAGAGTGAAATATATAGGATTAATCCAATATGAACACCTGTAATATCGAGCACTGTGGGGAGACTATGGGTTACGTAGCAATGCAATAAATGTATCCTCAAGGACATTTCAAGTCAGTGAAAAGGAGAAAATTCTTGACAGCAGATGATACAAAGGAAGGTGTGGCCCAACCTTTCTTTCACCCGCTTTCTTCTATCTCTTTAGAGGCAAAGGGTTTGAAAAATCAAGAGGAAAGAGGTCATAAAATGAAACATGTTGACCTTAAGTAAATGAATTCAGATTAATTCTGTGCTTACTTATTATGTTCCAAACCCCAATCCCTTGAGCTGCTCATGGCATTCAGTGATTTTGCTAAAAGATCATTTTCCAATACCATTCTGTGAACTATGTCATTGAGCATGTCTGAAGTAAGAAGTAAGAATATACACTGAGTATAAAACATTTACTATGAAAAGTTGAAGGAATTTTTTTCTCAAGGCACATTTTCATCTTGTTTTTGCACGTGGAGATTTAAATGATTCTCATTGCTGGAGTGTCATTGTCAGTCAACCCCAAGGAAGAGACAGCTATTCAATGATGCATGACAAATGTGGACTCTCCTGAGGCCAATTAGGTAAGAACAGGAGAAATAATCTTTGGCTTGCTTTCTTCTATGGATGCTTCACACAACAGCTTCAGGGTTGCTGTTAACCAAGGAGGGAAGCAAGATGTGACCTCTTAAGCAAGAAAGGAAAAAGAATAAAAAGCATCTCTCACAACCCTGTTTCCCAAGGCTCAGACCAAACAGTGAGCTCTTTCTGTACTGAACCCAAGCCTGTCTCATACCTACAGAGCAGAGCATGGCATTTGTCTTCAGGCATGTACACCCGTCTCCCCTTTCATAAATCACCATTCGTACCCTCTCCTCTTTCTCGAGGATATATTAGCATTCCCTCATGTTTGAATTGCAAAGATCCAAGGCCATGTGGGTTTTAAGTATTAAGACAGAGCTGCCTGAAAGCTTGAATGAATCACACAGACAGAGGATTCTAACAAGCTTCTTATCACACTATGGGCAGAATACATTCCTAGTGGTAAAACAGAAGTCTTTGAAACCACTTGCACTTATGTCTGAATGCCAGCTTTGTGGTATAGTAGCTGATGGCTTGGTATTTAATATTGAATCAGGTTACACATCCATGTACTTACTTCTAAAATATGAATCACAGTGGCTTCCAAGTGCTCAATAAAAACTATTGACTGAATGAAAAATAATATATGTTATCATTCCCCATGTAAAGGTATATGAATAAGGTTTTTAAGTTGACAGTATGTACTGTATTCAGTGATGTTCTTGAACTTAAGACAGGTTAAACCAACTGCACACCTAGCATTTCACGGCTGAGCAGATGGGACAGGAAGTCCTAAAATGCAGGTACAATATAACCAACGTGGAAGCTGGTTCATGGTGTTAAATGACTATTTATAATCTCATCTCGTAATGTTTCATGTATGTTTTACATAGGAGGATAGAGATTGATTTCATTTATTAAGAGAGCTCATCTCATATCCCAGAAATTCTCAGGGGTGCTAACAGAAGAAAACCTGGCAAATTGACCTTAGATCATGAAAGCAATGATCCTGGAACTTTCGTCAAAATGCACTAACATGGATATTACAAATGCACCTGTATAATTGCAGTCTTCAGAGAGAAAGGGTTGCCTGGAATTTAAGCCCAAGTTTAGTGGAAAATAATAGCATAGCCACACCATTGGATACACACTCCTTCTCCACAAGTAATATATTTAAATAGCAATGTGTACTGAAAAGCCACACTGCCTGGACCTTTTGATTTCTTGAGAACATAGGACCCACATAAAAGCCAAGCACAGTTCTTAGGGAAGCAGAAACAGATGTATCCTGGCAAGAGAGTCTAGTTGAATTGGTGAGCTGCAGAATTCATGAGAGACCCTGTGCTGGGAGAGAAGAAACACAAGAGTAGAAACTGATGAGTATACGACCAATATGTAATATTTCATAAAATAAAGTTCTGAATAAAAGAGAAAATAAGGTGAAGTGCAACAGAGGGAGACATAGACAGACCTCTGGTCTTTCCATTTTGATCACAGTACTCCAAACTAGATATTTTTGGTGTGTGTATGTATGTGTGGTGTGCATGTTATGTGTGTGTGTATGAACATGCATGTGCAGATCAGCATGCACATTTGTGTGAATGCATGTGGAGGCCAATGGACAACCTCAGGTGTCCTTCATCAGACTCCATCCACCTGCTTTAGACAAGTTCTATCATTGGCCTGGAACTCATAAATTACACTAGATTGACTGGCCAGCAAGCCCCAGGGATCTACCTATCTCTGCCTCCTCAGCACTAGGATTCAAAGTGTGCACTACTACTTCTGGCTTTTTTAACATAAGTTTTAGGGATTGATTCAAGGCCCCATTCATGAAGAACCAGACTCCATCTTAAAGTTAAAAGCTATTCTGTAACTAAGTTCTATTTGATCTGACCTTAAACTTGCCTGGAATTTCTATGACTGTGCTCTACTCCTCCCAAGAATTTCTCCCCCCTTCCCGACTATGCTGTGACTCTTCCCAGAATCTACATCATTATGACAAGACCCATGCCATCGAGACCCACCCTCTGCCTATGCTATCACTCTTCCTGGAATCTACGTTACTCCTCTCCTTGACCATGATAAGACCCATGCCATCCAGGGAAAAATGCCAATGTGTATTCTGCTTGCTAAACCCCTTGTTGGAAACTCCCCAAGTTTTTGTATATAAAAACCTCACTTTTTATTTGTGGGGGGGGGGCTGGTCTCTAAAGCCCTGCTTTTGGGTGAAACAGCCGCTGGCCAGCTCCTGTGTGCACAAATATAGCTTGCTTTAATTTGGCCTTATTTGAGTCTATGGTCTCTTCTTGGTGTTCTGGGTTCAACAATTCACACAGTGGTAAAGATGGGTCAGCGCTGCACAAGTCTCACAGCTCTTATGTGCCAAAGCACAACGTGGTGGCCAGCGGTAAGTCATCAAGCAAGAGCTCTCTTTTATGCAGGAGGCAGCATGAAAAATACACGGAGGCCAAGCTAGTGACAAAAATAGTTTACATGTTTGCTCTAAGGGTGTTTCATTTCATGTTTAATCTTTTTTTTTGTCTATTTAATATTAGATTCGAAACAATTCCCAGTATCTGTAAACTGTTCAAAAAGCTGTTAAGGTATTCAGCAAATGTTGAGCCCAAAAGTCTTCATTTTTATACTTTTAGAAAATTATAATTTTTGAAACATAGGCTTATAAAAAGGAACATACTGAAAATTATTCTAGCAAAAGCAAGTGAGGAATTGAACAAATGAAAAGATGAAGACATAAATATGTCCAAATTTAATTTTAAAACTCTTTGATTGTATGCTGGATCCTCTTGACTTCTGAAAAGAGTATTTTGATGCAGCTCTGATTTTTCATTAGTTAAATTCATATTCTGAAACGGAAAGGGATGAAACTGTAAAACCCTGTGATTTTACATGAATTTAAATCCACCAACCTTTTAAGCAAATCATAGGAATGATTCATCTGACAAATTGTATTGAGTAAAAATATTAATCAGAGAGAAAGAGAGGGAGGTTGTGAAAAGAGATAGAATGATTCAAATACAAAATAGTTTGGATTAAATATTTTAAATATCCTTGTACAATAAAGATAAAAACTTTACTTTTAATGTTTCTGGTAGTCTATGGGTGTTTCCAAGTTCTTGGCATCTGACTCAAAGAACTGAAGAAAGGTTCACAAAAACAATAAAGCTTCAATAAACCTTTATTAAGAACAAAATGATAGTAAAGATTTCAATGCCCTGCAAAGGTTCAGCAGGCCACTCGGAGAGTTCTGAAGGGTATTCAAAACTGTCTGTAGCTTCTCTTTATTGGGATTTTAGGAGAGCATGGATAGGCTGATAAAGGTATAGTTTGGATGATCCTATGGTTTGATTGACAGATTTTTCTGTACTGCAATATTCTGTCACATGATGCATGTGATTTTCATCATACGTGTGTCCAGTTATGCATAGTCATAAGATGGTAAATTGGGTTTCTCCTTGAAAATTCACATAGAGGACATCTTACAATGCATGTACTCAAAACCAGAGTAGGTTGGATGGCCCCCAGCCCTTCAGATCCCAGATCTACCTAAGATTATACTCTAATGGGCACTGAGCATAGAGAATAGACACTGAGGGGAGCTGAAAACCAGGTCATTGTGTGGCATAAGGAATAGGGCAGGTTGGAATGGGTAGGGGCCCAAGTTCCCAATATTGCTAAGTGCATTGTTGGCGAGAAGGATGTGTTGCCTGATGAAGCCAAGTAGTATTCCAGGTGGCTAAATTATCCCCTGTGCTTGTTGGCCTCACTAAGCTATGTCCCAATGGACTGGAAATCTTAGAACCTTTCAAAGGCATCTTCTAAATTCAATCAAATGACTAAGCCAACCACTTCCAACATCATAAATTCTAAAACTTATCTGTAATTCAAAATTTAAAAGGTGATATGGTCACACTAAAAAAATATTATTTTAGAGGGAAAAGAAACTAGTGATGAGATAGTACAGACCGAGGGAAAGCACTGACTAATGAGTCAGTAACAAGTATAATTGTTTCACTTATTTTATTTTAAAGACTCAATCCATATCAAGGTCTTGAACAACTCATTTCAGTGTGATGCCAGGGATGGTTTGAATGTGAGATATTTCTAACGGGAGCACATACTTGATGACTAATTGGGATGCTTTTAATGTGAAATGACACTCACAGGCTCATGTACGAAATGCTTGATAACTAATTGTGATGTTTGAAAAGGAGGATGTCCTTTATAGGCTCCTGTGTTCAATGCTTGGCTCCTAGCAGGTTGTGTTATTTTGAGAGCTGCTGAAAACTTTGAGATGGGGTCCAGATAGAGGAAGTAGATCCCCTCCTTTCCTGCTTCCTGTCTGCCTTGAGGTGGAAAGCCGCTTCCTCCACAAGTTCCTTGTGCCAGGGTGCTCAATTTAAGCTTTAGGACCAGGAAAGGCAGCCAGACATCCATAGTTGGAAGCCTCTGAAACTGAGCCAAAATTAAAATTTTGCCACTTTAAGGCGTTCTTTCAGCCATCTTGGTCACAGCTTCATAAAGAAAACTAAAATCTAAATAAAATTTCATTTCTTAGAAATAATTTTACTATTAAAATTGGTTGCTTTTCTTATTCAAAGCCCACCAGCAAAATAAAATCATTTTTTAACCTATAAACATTTTAAAAGATAGCTGGATTAATGCCTGTAATCCCAACACTCAGGATGCTAGGTAAGAGAATCACAAATTTGAGACTAGAATGGTTTATGTAGTGAGACCCTGTCTCAAATTTTTTTTTATTTATTTACTATTATTATTTTTTTTGGGGGGGGGTTTCAAGGTAGGGTCTCACTCTAGCTCAGGCTGACCTGGAATTCACTATATTCTCTCAGGGTGGCCTCCAACTGATGGTGCTCCTCCTACCTCTGCTTCCCAAATTCTGGGATTTAAAGGCATGCACCACCACACTCAGCTAATTTTTTAAAAATTTTTAAATTTATTATCCCTGGAAATAACTTCTCTTACTACCATAAGAAAGTAAGGCATGTAACCTTTCCCCTACACACAACATTTTAAATGTTGTCCACTTCATTTCCTGTACTCATTACTTAAGGAATTCCAATCTGTAATCCTGACCATTTTGTTAAGATGATCCAATTAAGAGAACTTTCGAATCTTATAAAAATTATTTAAACTAAAAAGCATTGAAATCTTTTGAAAGGTATTCTCTGAATTATAAGGGAATAATAGTAAGAGCAACCCAATATATAATTTAGAAAAATGAGTTCTTTATAATAGAAATGATATTTACTGTGAAGGAAGATAATATTCAGAAAATTATGTGAATGGCACTTGTGAAAATTATTTCAGAATAACCCAACTTTTATTCAGTCAACTATACTTCCAATCAAAGGCAGTTCTTAGTTTTTGCAAGGCTTGAGGCTTTGTGCATGTTATATTGCTCAAGGTGTAAAGAACACAGACCTTTCAATACAGAATTTCACTGTGGTGGCTGAGGTACATAATCAGGGTGATTATAACCACCTGGGATGGTTCTCAGGGAGGTCCTGAGGAATATGAATGCAGAGGATGCTTCCACTTTCTGGAGACTCAGGCTACAACACCCATGCATGGACAGATATCACAGGGCACAGACAGGAGAGCTGAGACAGGAAGGCTGGTGTGAGATTTTGAATGTAAAATGTCCCTTTTAGGCTCTTGTGTTTGAACACTTGGCCTCGATACTGTGGTGGGGCTGTTTGGGAAGGTTGTCACTAAGTGGAGCTTTGGCAGGAGGAAGCAGGTCACTATGGGTGGGCCTTGAGATTTTGTAGTTTGGATCCACTTCCTGTTTCCTTTTTCTTCCTTCCTATGGCTGCAATGTGATCAGCATCCCCCTGGCCCCATGCCTGTTTTGCCATGATGAACTCTATCCCCTCAAAACTGTAAGCCAGAATGAAAGCTTTTCCTTCCTTCTGCTTTTGCCAGGTATGTGGCCACAACAAGGAATAAAGTAACAAAAATTGGTACCAAGAAGTTGGGGTCATTACTGTGACAAACTTGACCATGTGGTTCATAGGCCTTTAGAATTTATTTGCTAAAGGAATATAGAAGAATTTGGAACTTTGGCACACACAAGCCCATGCTGTGAACAGGGTTTAGAGAGCCCTTCCGGGGGATAATTTTTTTATTGTTGATATCTTTATTTTCCTTAATTAGATACATTATATGAGCAAATCTTATGATGGTACCCCCATTTCCCTCCTCCCTGTTCCCAACCCACTGAGGGCCCCCCATGTAGGGGGTTATAAATAGAAGAGGAGGTAGCAAGGTCCCCTCCCTCTTTGTGTGTTGCTGCTGAGGGGGGCAATGTCTCTGGATATTCTCCTCCACCATGGCTCTTACCATCTTTCCACCCCATCTTCCATTCAGTTCCCTGAGTCATGGTGGGTGAGTTTTAAGTCTGCTTTATTGTTGAGATCTTAAGTGTCTCTGTACTTTTGCTTTGGGTTGTGTTGAATATCATTGGTATCTGTCTCATTGACCTATTCTGGGTTAACTGACTCAGTGTGGTGAGAGGTTTCTTGTTTATCATACCTCTCTCTCTCTGAAGGTTTCTTGGTGCCTACACAATAGGCCAGGGATGGTTCATCTCTGGTCAGGATGTCAGCCATCATCCTCTAGCTTGTTGGTGGAGTTGGATTGACCACTGCTCTCTCATTGCCTTCTGAAAAATACAAACAGAATCTTCATCAGAGAGTGAGATCAGTTTAAATTAAATGAGATGCACATTGCTAATTTGGCAAGATTCTATTGGGTGTAGCCTCTCTGTAGTTCTCTTTTAGTGGGAATTTCCCTTGGAACCTAAGTTTTTGGTGCCCATAAGATATTTCCCTGGATCCCAATTCCAGTTAAGGGTTCTTTGTCACTGAGTTGATCTCTTGGCCAATTTGAAAGACACTGATTACACCCTTAGGTTTTGGTGTCACTATTGCACAAATGATCACTTATTGACCCATTGATCTCTACCATAAAGTAGTGTGTTCAGCATTCTCATGACACCAGTCTGAATTTTATATCAGAGGTCTTTGTTTTCTCCAAATATCATTGACCAATTTCCCCTGGCAGCTCATGTAGTGCCTACAGCACTACACATGCTACCATCTGGGAGCTGGTTACCATTCTGGATTTCACAGGTTTTCTCAGTGTTGTGTGATGACTTTCTGTGGTTTCTTCAGCAATAGGGTTTACCTTTGGCCTGGGGCAGGTATTCAAGAGCTTTGACAGAAGCCTGCTTTGTTTTGGGGACCTCATGGGCCTCTTTGATCAACAGCTAAGTGTGGGAAGGAACCAATAACTGGGACAGAGAGTTGCAGGTCTGATCAATTTTTCATGGGATTGGGCTTCCTTCCATTCTACTCATGGCCCCTCTTCTTGTTGGACATTTGTTACATCATAATAATGATAAACCATGGAGAGTGGAGGCCTTGCTCAGGAGGTCTGAGGGGAATAAAGACAAGGGAAAACAGAGCTAGAGGTAGTTTGTGTGATATTTGGGCAATGAATCTGGCTGCATCCTGCTTATGTCCTGGGAACTTGAATTAGGTTGAATTTAAATTTAAAGGTAATAGATTATCTGGTAGAGAAAAAAAAATAAGATTGCTCAGGATTCAAACTGAGTCATGGTTACTGTTCAATGCTCAGATCCAGTTCTCCAGTGGAAGAGAGCAAGGCCCAGGATTTAAGCTGAGTCATAGTTTTACTCCTCACTGCACTGACCTGGATCTACAGAGGAAGAGGGCAATGAGAAAAACAAAGATATATGAAAGATTCCATTGAATGAGAAAGCCAGTGTGCAATCTTCCACAATGAATATGCTGGTGCTGAGAATGATTAACATGATTAGAGAGAAACCTACTGTAGTGGTTTGATTCGGGTGTCCCCCATAAACTTAATGTGTTCTGAATGCTTGATCCCCAGCTGATGGTTTTGGAAATGGAACCTTGTTGAAGGTATGTTGTTGGAGGCAGGCTGATGGGTGTTATAGTCAGCTTCCCCTTGCCAGTGTTTGGTACACCTTCCAACCACTGTTTACAGTCCTGCGGCAAAGGTGATATCCACCCTCTGCTCATGCCATCATTTTCCCTGCCATCATGGAGCTTCCCCTCAAGTCTGTAAACGAAATTAAACCTATTCCTCCCATCAGCTGCTTTTCATTGGGTACATTGTCACAGCAATGAGAAAGCTGACTACAATACCTACAGTTCTGCACTAGGATAACAGGAAAGGTACCCTGAGGACAAGACTCCATCCACTGAAGTCTCTAACTGGTAATAATACAAATCCTTTCAAACAGAGATTTCTGGGGAAATTCCAAATCCAAGGGGTGAACTGTTACAATAATCTGATAGCTAAAGAGAGAGGCACAATTGTCTCTTTAGAATTATTTTTATTCTTTCCAAGATGGCTACCATGGGCCAGAATGAACTGAGTGGGTTAAATTGGAATAGAGCATATTTGTCCTGCTGCATAGCATCTCATTGAATTAACTCATTTGCACTTCTGTAGTCCAGCCAGGCAATTTGTTATTATTTCATAAGATATATTCACTCAATAAGTCTTCAGTGATATTTTACTAACCATGTATGGACACTCTGCTGGTCCCCAAAACAAAAGTTTTGGATACAACTGATAAGCATAGTGATAAAAAAAAAAACCAACTAAATAAAAAGACAATTCTTAAGCAATGACAATGTTATGAAATAAATCCAACTGTGTGGAGTTTTAAAGGTTTCCTGGGCTGGAGTTAAATGTAAATGAAGATGTTAGGAAAGGTCTTTGAAAACATGGTGGACTGCAGCTCCATTCTAAGTAGCAGAGAAAACTAGTTCAGGATGGGCAATGACACAAAGACAAGAACATACGTCCTGAAGCAGGATCAAGTTTGCCTTGTTGTTTGAAGAACTAGGTGAAAACCCAGTACTGATGTGTGGGAGGAGAGTCAGAAAGAGAGAGGTTCAAGAAGAGGGTGCAGAAATAGACACCAAAATGCAGCTAACTCTTCTAGAGTGTGGTTTGAATTTTATGCAGAGTGCTATGGGAAGCTCTTGGAAGTTTCTACAGTGAGCCTGAATGATTCAAAAGGCCTATTTATTGTCTTTTAATGGGAAGTGAGTTCACTCATACTGTCAGCCCAGAGGAGAAGGATAGACAGGCCACATGTATTTGCAGCAGTAGTGAGCAGCCCTGACTATAATATTTGGAAATGCTGTATAATTTTTCATCAAATTTGAGAGCAGAGCCTCTAATGTTTCTCAAATTCTCTCTCCTTCCTTCTTTCCCTCCCACTCTCCCTTTGAGTAGCTGTACGTATTCTCTTGAGTTACTGTTAAATGGATACAGACATAGTCTCTTTCAGACTGGCAATGACAGGAGAGTTGTGTATGTGTGCTGGACAACAGGTGTGTGAGGCAGCATGATCCACTGGGCCAGGACTCAGTTCCAGTCCTGTGAGCTGAACTATGTAACAGAGCTACATTATGATTTCAGAAATGAGTTAATTTTCCCGGTGACAGTCCAAAGTCATTCTGACTTTGATTGATGGTGTCCCATTTATTTTAAAATGGTGATTATCTGCAACAAAGAAGCCATTGAGGGGCTTCTATAAGCAATGGAAAAATAACTCAAATGCATAGACATTTCATTCTCTAGCAGATGACATTTATATATTCAAAACATAAACACTCAGGGCTGGGATGTAGCACAGTCATTCTATTCAATGGATTGAAATGTCTCTTTTTTTTCATTTTTGCATCTGTCAAGGTAGCTAATGTTATCTGCTCACAATAAATAGAAAGCTTGTAAGTCTTGGTGATTAGATACTCCAAAGATTTATTTCTCAGCAGGGCATGATGAGGCACACCTTTAATCTCAGCATTTGGGAGGCAAAGGTAGGAGAATAACTGTGAGTTAGAGGACACTTCGAGGAAAGTGATTTCCAGATCAGCCTGGACTAGAGTGAGACCCTACCTTAAAAACAACAACAACAACAACAACAACAAAAAGATTTCTTTCTCAGTTAAACTCTGATATGGTTGGAGGACTATATACCTTGTTGTACTTTTCTATATAGGATAGAGATGTGTACCAAGATGATTGGCAGGGGAAATAGCCGGAACAAAAGATTTCCAGAAACTGTTCATGATGCAAATCCCAACTGGGCAACCGGCAGCTCTGCCTTCTCAGTCAAGGACAAAGTAGGATGCAAGTAGCTGGGAGCATTGCCTTGGTCACTCTTCTGCCCCTCCGTCACCAAAGAGCTGTCCACTCCCACGCACATGCCTTCACACCTGCTCATGCCTAGAAAAGATCACCTGAAGCAAGGAGAGGAAAAGAGAACTGAACCCTTGATACAATGAAGCAGGCTCATTGTGGCTACAAGCTATATACAGGGATAGGCAGCAGAAAGAGACTAGCTGTTAGGCTGTAATATAAACAAACATTCCCCCAGTTTCTCTCCTTTGCTTTCCTCCAATACACCACAGGCTGCAAGGACCAGGAAGCATGTCTTGCCTGGGAAAACAGTAGCTTCTAACCAGCTGATTTCTTTAGCTGGTTCTACAAATGGCCAATGAATAGTGACCGCTGCAGGTTTGACCTGGAAACACAGCAGCCAAATACATTTCACTTGTCCATGGGATATGGGTACAGGAAGTTTAAAACCCAAGGGTCTTCAGCCAGAATAAATGTCTGCTTTAAAGACAAATATTTCCTCAAATAACTTTCAACAAGGTTCGAAACTAAAATTTTAAAAAAGATATCTCACATCACTTTTGAAAAATGAACTCTCTCAGGCTGGGGAGATGGATCAGTGTCTAAAGTGCTTTTCACACAAGGACCAGGACTTGATTCACATCCCCAATAAGAACAGAAAAGCAAGATATCATACTATTCACCTGTAATTCCAGCAATTGAGAGGTACAGACAGAAGGAGCCCTGGGGCTTGCAGCTCAGCTACTCTAGCAGAATTTATTTTTGCAACTACAGGAAATAATAATAAACATAATAGATAAAAACATATGGTTGAGAGCAATTAAAGAAGAGATCATATGTTGAATTCTGGCCCCCATGCTCACCCACACATGCACACGTACCCACACACGTGGACATGCATATACATGTGCACACCAGAAATACATAAACACACACATAAGAATACTCTGAAGAAGCTACGGTATCTGTTTTGTGTCTAGTTTGTGAGTGAGGAATGATTTGATTAGTTATTTTTTTACATGATCATTGGTGTATAACTGCTACAGTCATAAATTCTTCTGCTGTAATGATGGAGCATATAATACGTGTGATTGATAATCAGTAAATCTTTATTTTCTTTGCTGAGGCAGTATGTAATCTCCAGACATAAGACACCCATATTTGTTAAATAAAGTGTACCATTGATGGACCTCTTAAGCAGTCATGTCTTTTGCAATTTGTTTTGTGCTTTTCCATGACACTTTCATTCCCATGAACTCTCCTTATAACAGAAAGAAAATCGTTAATGAAAGTTTCCTGCCTGGTATGGCATTATTGGATATCCTGCTATAATTCAATTTTTTCATATTATTCTGAAAGGCCATTTTTCTTTTGTTTGAACAATGTCTTATAAGATTATGCTGTTTGGTGATATGATTCTATATATAAGTGACCTAAAGTCTCCACCAGAAAACTCCTAGATCTGAGAAACACTTTTAGCAAAGTGGTAGGATACCAAATTAATGTACAAATTTAGTAGCTTTCTTCTAAACCAATGGCAAGCATAGAGAAAGAAACAACAAAAAAATCCCATTCATAGTAGTCTCAAAAAATATAAACCTAACCAAGGAAGTACAGGACCTCTAGAATTAAAATGTTAAAACACGGAAGAAAGCATTTGAAGACACTAGAGGAAGGAAACATGCTCACAGATCAGAAGAAGGCACATGTGTAAATAACCAGCCTACCAAAAGCAGCCTGCAAATTCATTGCAATGCCAATCAAAATTCCAACACCATTTTTTCACAGAAATGAAAAAAAAAATCGTAAAGTTCATCTGCAATCACAAAAGCAGAGTAATGCTGACAGTTTCACCACATCTCTTTCAAGTTGTACTGAAAAACCATAGAAAGAAAAATAGCAAGGTACTGGCACAAAAACAGACCTGTATATCAATGGAATGGAGTAAAGAACCAAAATGGTCATCCAATTATACATGTATTTTTTTAGATGTGTGGTGTTGCTCTAGTGCAGGTTGACCTGGAATTCACTATGTAGTCTCAGGCTAGCCTCAAACTCATAGCAATACTCCTACCTCTACCTCCTAAGTGCTGGGATTAAGGATTGTGCCACCACGCCTAGAATAAATATAAAATTTTAACAGAAAGTGTTTAAATAAAGGTCTCATCCCATCAATGGGTCAATAAAGCTGCTTCCTGAAGCCACAGGGTATTCATTGAAAATTCTAGTGCCAGGGATGAGACACTTTCCCATGAGTTGCGCTACAGAGATCCCTAAAATAAGAATGATTATGGCCATCATTGATTGCTCTTGGCTTCATCAAAGCAAGATGGTAAGTCGCTATTGCTGAAAACACTCCATGTTTTGGTTATAGGGCATAGAAAAACTTGGCTTGAATTTAGCTGGAAGCTTCCTTCCTGCCAGCTGGCATTCTTCACAGCAGAAGATTCTATGCAAGGTAGTACTCATCTGTGAAACCTGTGTTTCACAACCTACCTGCCAGGCAAGATGTGCAATAGTGCCCTGACAAGTCATGGGAGTAACCAACTGCTTGCTGATTGGATCTGAGGCCTGCTCCATAGGAGGGAAGTTATTCCTATACTAAAACCAGGCCAAAACTAATGCTAGGAACATAGACCCCAGGCAGAAACTCAAGTCAAACTACCTTCTATATATCAAGATGTGCTCCCATAGATTGGTACTGCTCATAGCCTCCATCACAGAAGCTTCTTGATAGAAAGGACAGAGTTGAATAGTGAGCTGCGTGGCTGGACACTTGTGTCAGGAAGTGTGCTTGGTGAATAAGATAGACTAGTGCTCTGAGTCTGCATGTGTAGTATGTGTGGTGTGGTGTATGTGCTGTTTGCACATGTATGTGAAAAATGTGTGTCGTGTGCATACATATATGGAGAATGCCCAGAGGAGAATGTCATGTTTCCTCCTCTATCATTCTTCTGTGTTGTCTCCTTGAGACATAGTTTCTCTGAACCTGTTGCTCCTATTTGTGTGTGTGTGTGTGTGTGTGTGTGTGTGTGTGTGTGTGTGTGTGTGTGTGTGCCAGACTGGCTGACAACTGGGTCCCAGCTATTCTCTTATCTCTGCTCCCTACAGGTCTGTGGCTATAGGCATGCATGACCATTTATGTGGGTGCTGTGAGGTGAAACTCAGGGTGAATTATGCCATCGTGCTTAAGCAATAAGTGCTCTTACCCACTGAGCCACCTCACCAGCTCTGATACTTCTGATTTTTACAAATTGTGGACATTAGCAATGGAATAATTAAGAAGACAACTCAGCAAATCATTGGCATCCTAAGTCATTATTACTGCCATTCTAAAAAGGGGAAGTGCTTTGTAAATAGAGAATTGAAAACTTGCAACTGACCTAGACTAGGAGGATAACAGAGGGCTTCTCTGAAGAATGGACATTATGCTGACATCTGGCATAGACGCCACATACCCTGGAAGTGACCACAGGGGAGAAAAGACCACAGGAAAACTCTGAACCATGAAGAGGCCATTAGAATTGTAAGAGAAGTCAAGTAGGAAATCCTCAGGCTTTTGAGATTACTAAAGGCCATGGTTAGTGCTCTCTAGTCAGTGTGCTGAAGCCAGTGGAAATTGTCTTAAGGGACATTGTGATGACCAGATCCATCTTTCAACATTAGATTCTGGCTAGTATCAGAATGAAGTGGAGAGAGATGATAAGGTATGAGAAAAGCAGAGAGAAAACCATTTTCTGGGAAAAGGGGTCAACGTTTTCTCTCAGCCCATGCCTGCTATGATCCAAACATGTTCCCAGAAGTTCCTGCATGAATAATCAAATTCCCAGTGCCATGTTGAGAACGGGGACCTTTACGAGGTCATTATGCCATGATGGATCTATCCTCATGATGGATTCCTACTAGTAAGGCAAGACTGGGTTTCTGGTTTGTCTTCTTAGTAATTTAGTAATCAGAAATGGTGAGACTGTATTTGACAAAACCATGCTCTAGCTAGGTGACTTGGTAGGAGGTCTGTGATTTATTTACTCAGTTCAGGGCTGACAACTTTATGGTAAAGAACTCAAACTCATCCTAGCCATAAACTCCTTCTATAGCCAATGAGGACCTTTTAAATCTTATTTCTAGATGCAAGTGGTGGGATTGCAGACTTGTGTCACTACCCCTCTCTTTTACTCATTGCTCGGGATGAAATCCTAGACTTTGTACATTCTAAGCCAGCCCTCTACCATCTGAGCTACATGCCAGCCTCTGTCTTCATCTTTATTGCCTGCTTTCCTAACCTTTGGAATTTATTCAATTTTCATTTCCTTTGGCACAAGCAACTAATCTCAGTGTTGCAAACTAAAATCAAAGCAGACGTGCTAAGAATTTTATTGACTATTTTATGGAACAAGCTGAATTACCAGAAGGATTGACCCAAATTAACTAAAAAATTCAAACATAGGAGATTTAAGCCACCAACTTCTTAGGGGTGGCATAAGAGGTCACCTAAAGCAAAGAACAGAATCCATTTGTTTGAGTCATGAAATAAGAAGTTAAGCTGAATCAGGGAGAGTTTGCCTTTTAACTTGCAGATTTATCCCCTGAGTTTGGAATTAAAAAAGAACAGATATTTATATAAATATAAAACTGGAACGTTGATGGCACATTATAAAGAAATATTTTCTTGAGATTTGTAGACTTGGAAAACAAGATTGTGCATTTGGAAGGAGCTTGAATTTTTGATGCAGAATGACTTGGCTTCAAATTTCCCCAAACCACAAGCCTGATGCAGGAGGTCAGCTGTGTTTATCTGCAGAGTTGTGCTTCTTGCCTATAGTGGAAATAGTAGCATCATTGGTAAACATTGGTGGTGGTTTTGTTACAGAGCCTGGCATCTGGGACAGATGTTCAGTGTAGGAAAATTAGTCATATCAGAGGAAATATTGACAGGGAACTTATAGCAGGAGTGAGAGTGGGGGAGGAATAGGAAACATTTGTTAAGTCTATTTTCATTGAAAATAAGAAACCACCCCTGTGTTCACATTTGAACTTTTATAGGAGGCTTTGAATCAGGATAGATAAATATATTTCCAAACTTAATAAATACAGAGGGGATGCAATGGGTGAAGTGGGTTTTTTTGTGCAAGGCCCCCCTTTGTTCACAGTAGAGCAAGGGCTTAATCCCAATTTTCCCCAGCCTTTACCCAGAGCTGTGCCTCCCCTGATGTCCAGCAACTCTGTAACTGATGTACATTGCAGATGTGTCCCAAGGCCTTGCTCCTTTCCAGTTTCCTACCAGAATGCTTCAGATATGTAAAGCAAAAGGAGCTCTTTTGGGAGATGTGACAGAATACCAGCCCCACATGGTAGGGTTCTGTTTTATCCCATGGTTCATCTGATGTACCTGGGGACAATAACTTATAGGTAAAGACATTGGGGCTATTTGTGAGAATAATAAAACATGTGTTTTTTCCTTTTCAAGGTGAAGCTAGCTAGCTCATGTAGTTTACTAAGCAATCTTCATCTGCAAGGCATTTGGATGTCTTTTCTCTTATGACCATTAAGGTCAGGTCAATAAATGGTTTTCAAATGTTACATAAAAATCTTCTGAGGTTCTTACTGAAAATGTAGACTTTCATCGCACTATCAGAAATTAAATCCATAAGTGGTTCCCAGGACCCTGTGTTGGGATTATGATTATGCACAAATATGAAAGCTGCATAGTGTTAACCTTGAGAAAGAACAAAAGTGGAGGTGTAACACTTAAAGACACATGCATACACACGTAACAATCGTATGTCTGTGTGCTTTGCTGCATCAGAAAGAAGAGGGAAAAAGCTTCAGTGCTGAGTGAGAAAGAAAAGAAGCAAATGTGTGTAGAATTTTCTACCTAATGAGCTGGTAAACTTGTTCCCTGTTAATTGTCACTTTTATCCCTCCATCCCTTCTGAAGATTAGCTAGAATCATAACTTCCAAATATAGTTTAATCCCCTCCCTTTCTCCATGCTTCCTGTACAGATCCCTCCTTTAATGAGTCTTTAGAGGGACTTAGCAAACAACGGACCTCATCAATATCTCTAATGATTCTTTCAGAAACCTTTCTTTTTATAACTTTATATATTTAGATTTTTTTTTCCAAACAACTCTCCTATTAGAAGGTTGTCAGTGGTCCCATGGGACTTGGAGAAGCATTCATTAAGAAAAAGAGGAAATGATTTCAAGGTCAGTGTCAAATATCTTTAAAGAAGCTCTACTTCAGGCCACAGATGAGCAGATGGTTTCATTGCACAGGTAGCCACAGTCACAGTTGGAGTTGGTAGACAGCAGCACCTGACTGACACAGGCTTAGGTTTGAGTCCCTCTCCTGCCAAGTCTTCCTCACAAAGATGGGCTCTACCCTCTGGAAGTATAAGCCAAATTTAACCCTTTCCTTCCATAAACTGCTTCTGGTCAAGTATTTTGTCCCAGCAAGGAGAATGTAACTGATGCACATATACATCATGTATGTATATATATATATATATATATATATATATATATATATATATATATATATATATATATATATATATATATATATATATCATGTATATATATATGCCCTCCTGTTATCTTCTCTTGCTCCCCCTGACCACTCCCACTGAACCCCTTCTTTTTCTCAAGTAATCTCTCTTATATTTTGATGTCTTTTTTTGCCTCCTTCAACAATGAATGACAGAAAGTTTTTATTTTTTTTTAACTTTTTACTGACACATGCCATATATATAGGCTATGACCATGATTCTAATCTCTTCCCACACCACCTTCTTCCCCCTCCAGAATTCCCCCTCCACTAAATCCCTTCTTCTTCCCAACTAGCCTCTATTCTATTTTGATGCCATTATTTTTTTCTGCTATTATGCAGATCTTGTGTAGGTAGCATCAGCCACTGTGAGGCCATAAATACCATGGCCCTTTGTGTCTGGAAGACAGTATTGCATAGCATTCCTCCCCTTCTATTGGCTCTTACATTCTTTGCCCCATCTCTTCTGTAATTGTCCCTGATCCTTGGAGGGTGTGAGAGAGATGCCTCACTTCATGACATAATGTTGCTGGGACTAATATGATACAGGTCTAGTTCAGGTAACTACAATTCCTGTAAGGTCATGAATACAGTGTCTGGAAGACAGTACTCAATGGCATTCTTCCCCATCCTCTGCCTTTTGGATTCTTCCTACCTCCTCATTTACAATATTTCATGAGTCTTGGAGGGGTTCGCATAGATTTCAGGACATCCATTATCACTCTGATAGTACAAGGGCATGTCAAATATAGTTTCTTCCCTCAAGAGTCCTTTCAGATGCTCTGACCTTTACCTCTGATGCTTCATCTCTTTTCTTCATTTTCTTTGGGGGGTTGCAGGGGGGCTACATCATATAAATGTCTTTTTGAATCAGCTGCATGAATCAGCTTGGGCAAGCCTAGGAACTGTCACTGCCTGTGGGCTATGTCCAAGTAAGCTCAGGCCCAGAAAGTGCCTCCTGCTGTGGGATGTCTGCACTGATGTTCAAGATCAGGGTGTTAGCACGTTAAATTCCTGGTGAGGAGTACTTCTTGGCTTGCTGATGGCAGGATGCTCACTAGCTGTGTTTTCACCTCACCTTTCCTGACTGCCTTTTGAGTGTGCAAATAGAGTAATGGTCAGAGACAGTGACAGAGATAAGAATAGAGATAGAAAGAGAGAGAGAAAACATTTGAGCAGTTTATCGTTTAATAAAACCACTTGTTATAGCAGGTTATAGTCCCAATCTGGAGATTTCATTTAGCATTAATTTCCTACTCAAACTTCAGTCTCCCTAATTGTTACTTTTAGTGTTAAAACCTCATCATATGAGACTATGTAGTCCAAGCTGTCCTAAAACCCACAGTCCTCTTACCTCCATTTTTTCAGTGTTGTGATTGCTGGCATGTGTCACCAAAGCTGGCTCAAAACATGAATTTGAGGGAAACACAATGGAGCACATAGTGTCCTAATTCATCAACCCTAGTCCTCAGTTTCTCTAATTCCTAATGTTTGTACAGAAACAAGGAAACCCTTTAACCAAGTCATTCATTCAATAGACACATGCATATTAATTCATTATAATTCTGTTGAAGGTTTACTGTATGACAATCTTTAGAAAAAAATTTCATTTATTTATTTGCAACCAGAGGGGGAAGAAAGAAGAGAGGGAGGGGGAAAGGGAGAGAGAGAAAAAGAGAGAGGAGAATGGCTCTCTATGACCTCTAGCCACTGCAAATGAAGTCCATATGCATGCACCATTTTGGGCATCTGGCTTTATGTGAGTACTAAGGGATTGAACCCAGGCTATCAGGCTGTGCAAACAAGTACCTTTAACTTCTCAGCCATTTTTCCATCCCTATATGATGATCTTTATATCAAGTTCTAGTTACCAAACATAGTAAATCATGATATATACTATTTCAAAGGCTAATGGGGAAAGACAAACACCTACAAAAGATAGAAGTTTGGACTGGGGAGATAGATCAGCTGATAATGTTCTTGCCTTGGAGGAACTGAATTTGATCTGCAGAACAAACATAGAAAAACTGGGCACAGTGGGGCACAATTGTAATCCCAGAGGATATGGAGAAGAAGGGAAGGCAAGGAACAGCCTCATTCAGAGAAGAGATTAGGAAACCTGTGGACAATTTGAAGGCTCCAGTAATTGGGTGGGAAGCAGCTGATTTATTATGTTTGAATGTGAAATGTTCCTCATAGCTGTGTGTGTTTGTGATTAACCCTTATCCTCAGTCCCCAGCTCAGGGAGCCTTTGGGAACTGGAGCCTAGCTGGAGGAAGTGTGTCACTCAGAGTGGACCAGCAGCTTATTAGTCCAGCCCTAGTGGGTGTTCACTAGTTGACTCACTCTTGCTGCTACCTCCCAGCTCATATGACAAGATATGTTGCTCAGCCTCTGCTCTGCTATGCTACACTAGCTGGCCATTGAGCCCTAGGGATCCACTTTTTTCTGCCTCCTCAGTGCTGTCATTACAAGTTAACAACACCACTACTGTTTTTATTTATTTTGTTATTTTTATGTGGGTTGTGAGGATGGAACTCAGCCGTGCATAACAAGCACTTTACCTGCTGAACTATAGCTCCCCAGCTCAAGGTTGCACTTTTCATCAGGGGGTGGAGATCCCAGTGTCCTGCAATTTGCTTTTTCCTCACCCACAGTGGTGCTAAAGAATTGGCTTATCTAACTGAAGTGGTGTAACATTTAACACTGCAGAGACACCCCCCCCTCACACACACACAGGATTTAGTGGAAATGCTTTCCCAATTTTGGTATTGGGCTGTTGGCACCAGTTTTTAATATGGGTTTTAATGTTTTGATCAGTTTGAATTCATTTTGGTTTTTTTTGACATGTGTACAGTATGTGAGATGTGTATGTGTGAATATGTACATATGCACGCACATACACATTCCCTCTGTGAATGAATGTGGAGGCCAGGGAGGATACCAGGTTTCTTCCCCTCTTGCTCTTCTCCCTATTTCCTTGAGACAGGGTCTCTCATTGAACCTTGAGCTTGCTATTCATTTTGTTTGGTTCAACAGGCTGACCAGCCAGCCCCAGCAGCAATCCTCCTGTCTCTGCCTGAAATTACAAGTGTGTGCGGCTATACTTGGATTTTTGATGGGTGCTGGGAATCAAACCTGGGTCGCTATGAAGCAAGTTCCCTTACCTACTGACACATCTCCACAGCTATGATTTTCTGTTTTTGAGACAGGGTCTCACTATGTAGCCCAGATTGGCTTCAAACTCATTTCATGGTCCTCTTGCCTTAGCCTCAGTGGCATCAAGGTGTTGCTTACATTACAAAGCTAGGTATTGATTTGAGTTGATAGAATACTTATTTGGGGAATCTTTGTAGCTTTGAAATCTACTTGGTCAGCTGGAGATACTCAGAGTTGACCTTTGAGATCACGATTGTGTAGATCTCTTCCTTTCGTGAGAACCCCAGATCAAGTGCCATCTCTGGGGGGGGGGGGGTTCTATGACCCACCTGGTTATATGTTAACTCCCTCCTTTGTGCCTTGCTCATTGGCTTCCTCAATCACAGGGAGGAGCCTGGTACACAAAGGCATACTACTCATAGCATCTCTTCCATCACTAGGTTATCTAAGAGGACCAAGAATAACAAAGGACTCAGGGCCAGGGTTTCATGTACTGGAGGGGATATAAACTCAGATCTTGGGAAGCAGAGCACACAGCTTGAGACTCAAGCCTCATTAGTGCACTGACTGCCTACAGCCTCCAGGGGCCTCTCAGACCTCAAGTAAAGGACAAGTATGTTTTCCAGCTGGCCTGCTGAATTGAGCCTGCCAAACCTCACCTCCTGAGGAGGTTTGAGAGTTAACTGTAGGATATTTGTCAGGATCTTGAGGCTTTGGCAAGAAAGGATCAATTCATGCTTCTGTTGGCCCTTATGATACGTTACCTTCACTTATTCCAGCTGAAACATAAATGAAAATTTGTGAACTATGTGTGTGTGTGTGTGTGTGTGAGAGAGAGAGAGAGAGAGAGAGAGAGAGAGAGAGAGAGAGAGAGAGAGAGAGAGAGAGAGAGAGAAAGCAAAAGAGAGAGACTGGGTTGATGTGATGTGATTAAAGAGGATAATAAAGAATAGGTTTCAAGAACACAGAGAGAAATGCAAAGTATTTGTGTTAGGATCTGGATTTGCAATTTCAGAAAAGTCAAGAGAACCGAGAGAAAAAGATGAGAACTAACAATAGATATGTTCACTAACCGGATCACCTTACCTTTATGTAACTGTCTAATATGTGTCTAACACTCTGACAGACAGTTAACACATGGAGTGAACCAAACATAAATACTCCAATTCCATGGCACACTTGGTCTTTTTTGACACACTGGTCAGTTAAGCTCACACAGGCTACAAGTCTAGCAGCAGCTCTACATTAGTCTGAAGACCATTACCCTGGCTTTTGGGAAGGCTGGAAGCCCAGAGCCATCCCAGGATGCCCAGGGCCAGAATGTGTAGAGGCTGGACTGGCATTCAATACATAGCACTAGGAATCCAGTTCTAGGCTGATAGATGTCACACCTGAATCAGTCTATGAGTAGTTAAAAAAACGAGGCCAGAGCAAGGCAGCCCCAAAAGAAATTAACAAAGGAACATTTAGATTTGCAGGCCATGGAAGGAGAGCATCAGAATGAATGTCTGCAGTATTTGAATCTGGTGGAGAATAATGTGGAGAAACAAACTTGCAAGCAGGACTTCATCCCAAATAGACTGTAGACAGCCCAAAGCCTTCTCGGCAGGCAAAAAGAGGAAAGAAGTGTTTGTAGAACAAGCTTCTATTAATATCAGGGTCATAGTGGCTCAGTGACTTCAAATGCAACTAAAGAGATGGTGATTGATATCCTTTCTGTGGGAAAGACATCAGTCACTATTTGTGAAATACATAGTGATTTGAAGCAGAACAGGATAAAATGAATGAAAATAGGATTCATTTGGGAATAGAGTAACCTCGATGCTTTCTTTCACCATTAACTCACATGTGAAAATCCTAACCCTTAATTGTGCTAGTATCAGAAGGTAGATCTTGGGAGGGGCTAATTCCGTAAGGATGGAGCCACTAGGAAAAGAATTCATGGTCTTATCAGAATGGAGACCAGAGAACTGTCCCTTTTACCACATGAAGACACAGGAGATGCCAAATGCCAGCCAGGAAATGAAACCTTCCAACACAGTGAGTCCACAGGCACCTTGGCCTTGGACTTCTCAGCCTCCAGAATTGGGAGAAAGAAATGAGTGTCAATTAGAAGCTGAGTTCGTTAATGTTTTGTAACACCTGTTAGAATGGGCTCAACCAAGGACTCCAAAAGGTAAATCTTATGGAGACAACTAATATGGAAAACAACCAATTCACAACCAAATTATGGAACATGAGTTGTATCTCAGCAATGATTTGTCTGTGACACAGTATCTTCATGAGATGGTTTTCATTCTTTGGTATATGGAAATTGGTTAGAATGTATTCATCTTAAAACAAAGAAAGAAACAAAAAACAAGGCAGCATTTCTCCTGTGAATTCCAACTTGGTCCTTTCTGCCTGGGCTATTTTGTGAACCATTGCATGGAGGGAAGAGCTTCTGGAACATGTCTTACTAAGGGGATGGGCGTTCTTCCCATGTTCTTCACACGTCTTCCCATATATCATGCTTTTTTCACCTTTTACCACCAGGCTGTTCTCTTGAGTTCAGCAAGGGATAACAGTAGGTCGGGAGGTTTCTGTGAGAAATGTGGTCAGTTCAGTTTATCTTCCCACCTTCATGTCTCTGTTGCCATTTTGTTGTCCGTAGTAACTCCATCTTGGGGCCCCAGTCTGACTTAACAATAATCAGTTGACCCACACAGGTATGTGCATCCATCCATACACACACACACATAAGCACACATAAAAATAACAATATATAAAATGAAAGCTCTTGATGCATCAGCCATCCCTGCTCTCAAATTCATTTGCTGTGTGAAGTACCTGCCTCGGCCTGTCTCCAGTGGACAAGTGTGATAAGAGTTGAGAGTTGGCAGAAGGTCTGATTTCTTAAGAAAGGCACAGGGACATCTCCCACAAGTTCCTCACACTCCTGACCTGGCCAGTCCATTCAGTTGAATCCATGATTATCCTTCATCACCCCCCAGAGGCCAGACTTCCTGGAGCTGTCCTAAAGCTGATTAGCACAACTCTAAATGGGAAGGAGTAGGGAAATGCATCAGACTCTCCCCTGAGGGTACAGGGTGCCATCAGCTCAGTGATCCCACAGCTAGCGAGTGTCCGAGAGGCATCTCAGAGCATGGCTTTTGGGGTAACTGTATATACTTTCTTTAGCTCCTGCTGCAGGTACTATGTAGCTTCTCAGTACAGGCCAGACCTTACCAAGCCAAAAATCTTAGGCATTTTCCACATACTCAAAATGACAGTTAAAATGAATTTTAACTTTTGGCTTATGTATATTATTTCTACATTTTAACAATATTGTATCACACTGTTACATTGTTACATTGGTATATAATACATATAGTAACACTTATATTCTAATAATCAATACTTTTAAGTTTCCTAAATATTCTTTTCACTCTTATTACTAGCTTTTCACACATTGAAAGTATAATTTTAAACTACTTATTTAAATAAATATTAAATTCACACTTTAACAATATTAAATCCATCCTAAGATACTCAAATACTTCCACACTTTAGCCTTATTCTTAACTAAGATACTTTTACACTTTAACTTTACCTATTATATTTAATAAACTTCTTTTAAAAATACTTTATTTATTCATTTCAAGCAGAAAGATAGAGAGAGAGAGAGAGAGAGAGAGAGAGAGAGAGAGAGAGAGAGAGAGAGAGAACACCAGGGCTACCACCTTGTGGGTCTGGCATATGTGGGTACTGGGGAATTGAACCCAGGGCCTTAGGCACTGGAGGCAAGTGCCTTAACTGCTGAGCCATCTCTCCAGTCCTTAATAAACTTCTTAACATTTCTCATACTTAACATTTCATCCTTCAGTTGTGTTTAGGACGTGTTTACTGTTTCATTAGCCTCATCACACATTACTGTTTCATTATACTTCTCACATCACATTAATATGTCTATTGTATTTGTTATCATTTATTATTTTTGTTAATCGTTAAAACACTCATCACAGTGCCTTAATTTCTTCAGGCTTCAAATGAGTACATACAATTTAAAAAAAAAAATATTTCTATTTATTTATTTATTTGCAAGGGGAGAGAGAAAGGGAATGAAAATGAGAATAAGAATGAAAGCATGGGTGTATCAGGGCCTCTTGACACTGCAAAGAATTTCAGATGCACCTGCTTTACTTGGATACCAAGAAATCAAACCTTGGTCAGTGGGCTTTGTTGAACTGCTGAACCATCTCCTAGCCCTACTAATATTTATCTCATAAGATTTTTGTAAGAATTAAGTGAGTTACAAAAGGGAATCAGAGTAGAAGTTCCACTAGAACAAGTGTAAAATGAAAAGTTTTATGGCACAGAAGTTTTAATAAACAATAGAAAGCAACATTATCAACAGAAAAAAAAAGTGGGTTTTTCAATGTTAAGCTTACTCTGGGTTCTATAAAAGCATATTGTTTTGAAGAATAAGATACTGTTTTCATTTTTCCCATAGCATATAAAAGATAAATTAGCTCTAGGAGGTTCCCTCCTTACAGTAGAAATTCCATTGGGAAAAGACAGTTTCTAAAGCATAGGCTTTCCACTGCTTTCCTCGTCTTTGAAATTTCTTTTCCATCCCTTCCTGGAAAGGTTGTGAGCCAGCAGCTTGCTCCCTTGCATCATAGGATTATTCATTATATCTTGCCTCTTATTCAGAATTCTTTGAAATCATTCTATTCTTGCTCTTATTTCTTTGAAAATCTCCTTTTTGTTCTCTAAATTAGTCCCTTCTCCCTCCTCACATTCAAGGAAGGTTATTAAAAATTTCTCCTTTTTACCACTTTCTTTAAATGCTTATGAGCATTGGCCCCTGGAAAGACCTTTCCCCAAAGAAATGCAAATTAATCAGCCAATGGTAGGCTCCCCATGGAGGACAAAAAAAGGAGGATTTGTGCAGTGTCTCTAGGAGAGGGTTTATGCTGAGAGGTTCTCATAGGTGAAGCAAGGCAAGAGAAACGCTAGGGACATCTAAAGAAGGAAACTCTATCTGAATCAGGTTAGAAGGAAAACCTTCCAAAAACCAAGTGTGATGGCCCATGTTTGACTGATGCAGGACCTTGAATTTGAGGCCAGCCTGAGCTATAGACTGAGATTCTGTATAGGAGTTACTCATGTGCAAGTAAGCATGGCCAGTGGTTCCAGGTTTGTCTTGAGGACTTGAAAGATGAACCTCATAAACAATGAAGGAAGAGTTTAAAAGGAGAATCTGTTAGAGAGAGAGAGCAAGTTCAGAGAAAAAACTTATTGCAGAGAGAGGAAGGAAACTTTGTTGTATAGAAAGAAAGAAAGAGAGAGAGAGAGAAAGAAAGAAAGAAAGAAAGAAAGAAAGAAAGAGAGAGAGAGAGAGAGAGAGAGAGAGAGAGAGAGAAAGAAAGAAAGAAAGAAAGAAAGAAAGAAAGAAAGAAAGAAAGAAAGAAAGAAAGAAAGAAAGAAAGAAAGCAGGCACAGCTCTTCTATCACAGGGGACCCAAAGACAGGTTACTACCAAGAGCCTTCACTGAGATAAATGAGTTGGGATGAACACAATGGTTAATTTAAATTTGCACATGGCATCCTCTTTGGTCCCAAGGAGAGCCCACCAGTCAGAATAGGGCAACTCAATTGGGTCTGTGGTATTTTTCTTCCCCTAATTCCCTTTTAGGTGTCACACTGAAGGGGAGAAAGTGGGTTAGCCTTGCTGCCTGCAATAATCTGTTCCCAAATTTTCTTATGGGGGGGGACAGTTGATGCCCTCAGGGTTTTCTTTTCAGACACTTGCAGTTGGAATCTCAGGTTCTGGACTTGACTGCAGGATGCCCTGCCTATTCCTATTCCCATCCCCATGGGATGCTACTAGTGATTACCAGGACATGTGGATATATTCCTGCTCGTTTGGGCCTGTGATCTTGATGAATTACATACAAAACAGGGGCTGCCTTGCTGCTAATTCTATCATTAAGATTATAGGTGCACACCGTTATGTTCAGCTCTGGGGTTTAGGGTTCCTACAGAGGGACAGGTTTAGAAGAAATAAGAAAAAGAAGGAAGGGTCTCATTTGTTGTGTCTAATGGGTGAGTACAAAAGTATTTTCCAGACAAGAATGGATATAAACATTTTAGTACAAATTAAGCAGTGTGAACAGAATCACAGGAGGAGAATTCTCAGAGAACTTCACCCCATAAAGGGGAAAGGAGTCCTTTTATAACAGGTAAGGAAAGTTCCTTGTTTCTTGGGGCATTTGAGTGGGTTTATATTTCAATAGATAATAGGTGGGCAGCTCATTACTTCAAGGTAGTAAATTTTATAATACCACCTGTCCTCCATGCTATTGGCTATTGGTAGTGATACACCAGGGGTCATTAGAAGTGAATCTCCAGGTTTTTTTTAATATACTTTATTTTTATTAACAATTTTGTACAGGTATGAATGTATTTTGATCATAATCCTCTCTGTTACCTTATCCCATCTCCTTTGCCCACCCCCAAGATTTTTATTTCTGTATTTATGTGATCCAATGAGTTTAGTTAGGGTTGGCTGCACCATTAAGGGTGGGGGCTATTTATCAAAGTATGTGCTACTTACCTGTGGCTATAACACTTCAGCAAATGTCTACTGTTTCCTAAGCAATCATTAACTGCCAATAACTCCTCAGTGAGGGGTGGGAGTGCTCTTGTTCTCCTCCATCATCCATGACAGAATGTTGACAGGCCCAATGCTGGGCAGGCCTTGTGCAGGTAAAGATGGCCTCTGTGAGGTCAAGAATCCAAAGGCCATGTGATATATAGAAGACAGCAGTCCACAGCGCTCCTCCCCATCTCTTGGCTCTTGCATTTGATGCTTCCTCCCCCTCTTCCATAGTGTTCTGGAGCCTAGGAGGGGGTGAGGCAGGGCTCCAAATGTTTGCATAAGATAATTACAGTGTGACTGTCAGGTAGTGGGTGATTTTTACCTTTTATTTTTGGTCTTATTATCATGTATATATATGGGTTGGGCCACATGTTTGTCGGGGAGATGTCAATGTATGTGCAGTTAAGAGGTAAAATTGGGTGTCTTCCTCAAACGCTTTCCACCTTTTCTTTCTTTCTTTTCTTTTCTTTTTTCTTTCCTTCTTTTCTTTTCTTTTACTTTCTTTCCTTGTTTTCTTTCTTTCTTTTCTTTCTTCCTTCCTTCCTTTCTTTCTTTTCTTTTCTTTTTTCCTTTCCTTCTTTCTCTCTTTTCTCTTTTTCTTTCCTTCCTTTCTTCCTTCCTTTCTTTCTTCTTTCCTTCCTCCCTTTCTTTCTTTCTTTCTTTCTTCCTTCCTTCCTTTCTTTCTTTTCTTTTCTTTTTTCCTTTCCTTCATTCTCTCTTTTCTCTTTTTCTTTCCTTCCTTTCTTCCTTCCTTTCTTTCTTCTTTCCTTCCTCCCTTTCTTTCTTTCTTTCTTCCTTCCTTCCTTCCTTCCTTCCTTTCTTTCTTTCTTTCTTTCTTTCTTTCTTTCTTTCTTTCTTTCTTTCTTTCTTTCTTTCTTTCTTTCTTTCTTTCTTTCTTTCTTTCTTTCTTCTTCCTTTCAATGACTTACCTCACTGGGCCCAGGACTCAGTGATTGGCAGGCTCTCAGTCTAGAAGATTTTCCTAACTCGGTCTCACCAATGCTGAGAACACAAGCATGCTACCATGACACACTTTTACATGGAGTCAGATTACTGAGGAGTTGAGGATTGTTCAGGAAACCATTCCAGAGTACTGTTGTCTTTACATGTAAAGCACTCAAAATCCCCAGACTTCAAATCTTGAACATTTTCTGTCACTTAGAAATTTTGAATGGTTTATTTTTTTGGTAAATATTTCAACTATACCAGAATATGCATTTTTGGTATGTTGATTATGGGATAGCCAAGATGTTTCTAAGAGCTTGGAAAACACAAACAGCTTCCTCTCACTTACATTTTCCTTATTACTATGACCCAAATCGAAGCTGAGAGAAAACCAGTATATCATCACAAGTTCATCACAGTCCTGAGAAGCTAGAGACATGCATGGAGGAGGAAGCTCAAAGTTGTGCTGTCCTAAGGGAAACATATACAGCCATGTTGAGCAGATTTTTTTCACTCTGTTCAGGTTGAGCATTAAGCAGGACAGAAAGAAACATTTGTGAAGTCATCAACATTCATAAACTAAATGACGTAAGGTGTATATCAACAATGTATGTGCAATTTTTCTCTGTGCCTATGCTTACCTTTACAGGGTAGCCATGATTTTCCAAGCATTTTCCAAATCCATGGTCCCATTTCTTTATTTGGAATAGAAGAGGAAGTGAGTACCTAATAGTTAAAGCAACACTGTCAGGATGCCACCACTTCTTTTCACTCATCAGCATGGCCTCTTTTCCCTGCTATGTTCAGCACAATTACCTCTGCCCTCCCTTGTGCCCCCCATTCATGTCCATTTACCCAGAGCTCCAATATGCTTGGCTTCCTTGGTAAACATGAAGAATAGCAATAAGCACAGTACCAAGTGACTTGATTTTTCAGTTCCATGAAAATTATCAAATATAAGACAAATTCCAAGCACTTATTATAAGCCATGGTCTTTAAGTAAAATATTAGCAACACCAATTAATGGAGTGTAAGTCTAAAGTATGCTTTACTTATTTTGATATTATAATAAAATGTGAATATTTGTGAATGAGCTGCTTTTAAAAGATATATGGTAAACCTAGTGTTGTAACTATATAAATCCCAGCACTTAGGAGGTAGAGGCAGGAAGATCAAATGTTCAAAGTCACCCTCAGTTACATAAATCAGAGGGCTGCCTAGGATACATGAAACCTCACTAGTGGATGTGAATAAGATAACCAGGTACCCAAATATATGGCATAGGATCTATTTTTTCTTATCCCTTTATTTCCTAGGAATGTAAATGGGATTACTCCCCTTCCTGGACCTGGACACCTGGCCTTGGTAAACTGAGCAGCTCAGCCCCCACCCAGTAAATTCCAGTGAAAGACTCATCCATATCAGGGTCAGCAGGTAGATTTTTCCCATTTCCAGGAGGCTCCTCTTTGCATTACAGCAGAGGCTCTGCATTATCTCCTTCTCTTAAGATCTATAAGAGCATTTTTATAAACTTCACTCTCTATGGTCTGCAAATTTCATCCATCAAAATTCATAAGACAGGAAGTTGGAGGCCACTGGCTCGCTGGAAGTTTTGTATGGTATGAACACATGGCATTCTGACACCAAGTTACAGCTCAACTGAGAATTGAAAAACACTCTGTCCCTCTCAAAGGTATTTCAAATCCTAGCATCACCATCATCCTAACACTCAGGAGAACTGAGAGAGCAGAATCTTGATAGTGAGATCTTGTGTGAGGGAAAAAAAGAATCACAGATAACACTAGCTAGACAAAAATAATGTTAGGTCACACCAGCCCCCCAAGATGGAGTCACAACAGACAACGAAATGGCATGGGGGTGGAAAATTAACCACAAATTTTCATAGAAACCTCATGACTCTTGTTTAACAATACCCTTAAGCCATATTAAGTCTGCCCACATTATCACCAGGCCCATCTTGGTGACATACCTCACGTACCTGACCACAGCCTCCAGTCAATGGTTCACCAGAAGATTAAGAAATCTGCCTTACCTAACTTCACAAAAGGTTTCTCATCCTGTGGTCCATTACCAGTAGAAAAGGATGTATAAAATCCAATTCTTATAAGCCCAGAATGGCTGTACTGCACTCTCAGGAAACAGGTGGGCCTCTAATCCCTGTTTTAAGTGAGACAGATTGAACATGTGTGAGTATGGATGTGTGTCGCTGTAATGTAAATAAGCACACTCATTTAGTCTGTGTGTTGGATGTGTGTTTAGAGGTGTGTGGGTAGCCATATGTGTGTGCTGTGCCATCTCCCCAGCTTCCTGTTGCATCTGTACTTGACACAGTGCAGACTCTTGAGGATGAACTCTTTTGAGGGGTAGTAAAATAGCAATAGCTATCAGGACAGTGTCCTTCTATCTCCCCAAAGCATCATGGTAAAAGTTAAGACAGAAGGAATGTGTTGAAGTAGTTCATTCTGTAACTACATACTAACCTTTATTGGCTTCCCACCATTTCTTATTTGTCAATGTTGTTTTCTCTGACAGTTGGGCCAGCTAGCTATTGTTGACACAGTAAGACTGTCCTGAATTCATCTCTGACCTTTGCCTTGGTCAGGGATAAACCAATGGAAGATAGCAATGGCTCTCATCATTTTCTGAAAGAATAAATAAATAAATAACATTCATCTGGATGTTTTTCAAAGCAAAGAGTGAGTATTGCAGGTTGGTGTGGGGAGAGATACCAGCATAAATAGACTGAGGAAGCAGAAGAAACAACAAAAGCAGAAGCAATGATGCAGAACATTGCAGACAGCTATAGAGTAAGATGTCAAGGTATAGTTAAAGGATCCAGGACATTTTTCAGCAACTAACAAGACAAAAAAGGATTCTGTTTTGTAATTGAAGGAGGCTGACAGTCACTCACTCTTTATTTATGTACTCATTTATTTATTTTCAGGACTGGGGGTTGAACCTAGGACTAGACACTGAGCTCTATCCCTTGCTCTCTTTTCACTTTTTATTTTGAGACAGGTTTTTCTATGTTACTTAAGCAGGCCTTGAACTTGGAACCTTCCTATCCAGCCTACAAAATAACTCAGATCACAGGCCTGTGTACCAGACAAAATCAAATAATATCCTATTCCTTAAATTTTAATTTCTATTTATACTATTGGGGTAAAAAAAGGTCAATAATCAGCTCCAAGAATTTTATTCTCATAGAGGAATTGAAAAGTCAAATTACTTAACATAAAAAACTCCAGTGACAGAGCTAGGAAAGAAGTTCTATCATACCTACCAGGGCTCAGGAAACATTACAGAGGAAGTAGAAGATTAAATATGAGTGCTGGAGAAATGGATCAGCAGTTAAAGCACTTGCTTGTAAAGCCTGATGACCTGAGTTCCATTCCCCAGTACCATGTAAAGCCAGACACACAGGGTGTCACATGCATCTGAAGTTCATTTGCAGTAGCTGGAGGCCCTGGTACACCCGTATTCTCTCTCTCTCTCTCTCTCTCTCTCTCTCTCTCTCTCTCTCTCTCTCTCTCTCCCTCCCTCCCTCCCTCCCTCCCTCCCTCTCTCTCTCTCCTAATAAACAAATATTTTTTTAAATACTAAATATGAGTGCTGTTCTCACTGCTAACCTGAGAACCTCCTACAGGGAGATGACTATATATAGACTGAGATCCAAAACATATTAGTGATACCAGGATGCAAAACATTGTGTACAGAATATAATTATTTGTTTTAAAAAAGAGAAATACATATGCATTTATTTATATAGGCAAGATATTTCTGGAAAGATACAGAAGAAAATTAGTTGTTTCTTAGGAGAGAACCTGCACAGGGCTGGAAAGTAAATCCTTCCTGAATACCCATTTCATCCTTTGTAATTTTCACTGCTGTAACATTGCTATCTGTTTAAAACAAATAAGACATTTTAAAATGCCTTGGCAAGTGAAAATATTATAAAAGCTAATTTAATTATAAAACAAAAAAGAGAGGAGAAGCAATGGGGCTGAAGGAGTTTTGTGAGCCAGTTACATGGGCCTGAAGGTTTGGGTCTGGCTGGACTATTCCAGAGTGCTGGAGAGAGAGAATGAAGAGAGATAATTCTTGGAGAAAGGAAATAAGAAAGCTATGTGCACCATCAGATTCTGTTAGGAAAGCCAAGGACTTCAAATTAGTCTTAAAATACCTTCATATATTTGCATAGGAATCCCTGACGCTTTTGCACTGAATGGAAGGACTCCTGGGGCGGCAATCAGGAGACACTAGATCTAATTGCAAGCAATTATGTGGTTTACTAGAGTCATCTGGTCTCAGGGTTCTTAACTGAGACTACACATTGGCTTTAACAATGGAGAGTTATGACGTCTACTTCAGAATGGGGGGAAAGGACCTCATTTTAGACCAGTCACACTGAAGTCTCTAATGAAGAGAGCTTCTCAGACAATCTCAAAGAGAAGTATACTCTGGAGGATGGGAAGGGGACCTCATTCTCCAGAGGGCAGGGAACAGAACTCACTCCAGACCAGTCACACTAAAGACCTTAATGAAAACGCTTCTCAATCTCAAGTTAAAGTTAGAACCAAAAACCATCTCTTTTTCCTTTTTAATTTCAGTTTTCTAACTTACAAAATTGTGACTTTTTAAGCATGAAATGAGAACAGATTAGGAAATGACAGGTGTAGTACATTTTAAGATATTTTGTGTGTGTGCATGGATATGTACATATGTGCATACATGAGTCTGTGGGGTGGGCCATGAATGCATATATATGTATATGGGTACCAGAGGGCAGCCTTGGGTGTCATCCATCCTCAGGAATATTGTCCACTTCCTTTGAGGCAGACTCTCTCAATGGCCTAGAGCTCACCAGTTAAACTAGACTCAAGGGGAAGCAAGCCCCAGGATTCTCCTGTCTCTACCTCACCAGTGCTAGGATTACAGTTCTGTACCACCATGCCCAGCATTTTATGTGGGTTCTGGGGATCAAACTCAGGGCTTCACACTTGTAAGGCAGAAACTTTATTCAATGAACTATCTTTTCAGTCCTGGAAATAACTGACCTCATGAAGTATTCTACCAATAGGAAAGATTTTTAAAGAGATGATTACAGTGGTCAGTACATAAATAATTGCTCAACAATGGTGTGTTTGCATGAATCACATGTGTGTTTTTAAAAATCCCTGTGGAACAAAGATAAGGAGGTCCTATTACTTATCTTGACCATAACATGAGCATAACCAAACCCAAAAAGGTTTATTCCCTGAGTTTCGTAGAAAGACTCACTCATTTAAAATCAGAGTCACGAGGGCCAGTTTTGCTAGCTCTGTACCCATGGCCAGGACCAATATTTTAGCCACAGCTCCCTCTGGAACCAGTGATCACGACACTTAATCATACAAAGAAGCAATGTAGCGATCTGATAAGACCTTTAAATGGTCAGTACTAACTACAATTGAAGACTGCCTACCCTGAATGTATAGATAAATATTGTAAACTGAAATTAGTATTCCAAGAAGAAAACAGCACAGAAGAACAGGGAAGAAGAGAAATTGTCTGTGGAGATGGCTCAGTTGGTAATGTGCCTGCCAGGCAAGTATGAGGACCTGAGCCTCAGATTTCCAGTGCCAATATAAAAAGCCAGGTATGGTGGTGTACATCCATGATCCCAGCACTGGGGAGGTAGAGGCAGGAGGATAACTGGAGCTTGCTGGCTAGCAAGTCTAGCCAATTTGGAAAGTTCTAGGTTTATTGAGAGACCCTATCAGAAAAAATAAAGTGTTGAGGAAGACACCTGGCATTGATCTCTGGCCTCCATATGCACATACACACATGTGTACATTCACCCACACATGCACATATGGACATACATGCACATGCTTATGCATGCAACATGCATGTACATATGCAGACATAAAATAGTATTCAAACAATCATGAAGTGGAGAATTCTTCACAGAGGAAAATGAAAACAAGAGCTGCATGTGTGAAGACCATGCTTTGTGTCAGTCACATCTAAATCCTCCTCCACAGAAGAAGCCGTGCTCTGTGCACGTTAGGGCCATGTGGAGGGATGAGAGAAAAGATACCCAGAGATGGCTAGAATTAAGGTGAGGGAATCATGGTAAGATGTGTGAAGTCCTGAGGAAAGACCTCTCAGATGCTTGTATGCTCTGGTTGCCACCACATGCAACCTCAGATTCTCAAACATGTGGACTCCCAAGCCACTCCCCCGGTCACAAAGAGAACAAAGAGACAGAAACTCTGGAGCCTGTGTGCTTCCTGAGAGGACATGGAGAGTCAATTACCTTCCTCTATCATCTGCTTCCTACTCCAGGGAGAGGAAGAGGGGATCTGGGGAATCAAGTCCTATGTGAAGTGTGTCCTGCTAATTATGGACTTGGTATTTCTTGTCACAATTTGGTGTTCTAGAACAATGGCTTACTCCCAAGCCTTTGCCCTTGGCTGTAAGTGGAATGTGCCTTGTGGAGCCTATAAGGAGAAAAGCATCTTTTTCTCCATCCTTCTTGTGCCCATAGCTGAAACCATTGTAATGCAAAAGAGGATGCAGTATTACAGCTGTTCAATATAACTTCCATGTGACATGAAGTCCTTTATACAAATCTGAATACCCAATAGCAGTCAGCTCTGGGGCCTTTGTTTGGTCTTAGAGACACTGAGGAGTGGTTAGCCTGTAAGTTGTGATGTGTAGGTAATAAAGAAAAAGGAGCTGAGCAAGGCCTGCTTGTCCAAATCCGTTCCTCTGTCCCTGTATCCTTAGACAGACAGATGTTCCTTCCTCATGTAGGGAGGACATGTGAGGGCTAGAAAAATCCTCAGTGGGTTTTAAAAAATGCTTCAGAAAGGATGGCAGTGAGGTGAGAATTATCTTCCTGTTTATTCTAGTTCCTTCAGCTAAGAACTATTCTGGGACATCTGGCCCTGAACCCACCCCATCAGCCCTAGAGGTAGACATGGAGTCTGACATCAGCAGTCTTGACAGAAGTGTCTCAGTCTACCAAAGGATGAAATGATAAACGGCATTTCTCACTGAATAGCCTTCACATACATTCTACCAGCTTTTCCCAAAACTCCAACTTTGAACATGTTATTACTATAGGATTCAAAAGCCACTCTTCTACAAGATGGTTTTATGATCCAGTCAGATGGGAAAGCGAGAGACTCAATATGCAAATGAAACTTTTACTTCTGTAATGGGAAAGCTGGGGTTCCCACCAAGTCACGGTTCCCAGCTGATTCCAGTGCACCTTAAAACTTAAGAGTATCCAGATTCATATTCTATAAAATTTAAGAATTAAAATTATAGACCAGCAGAGGGCAAAGTATAGTGGGTGACTGTCATGGTTTGATCCAGGTGTCCCCCACAAACAAATGAATGTGTTCTGATAGATCAATCCTCAGCTGATGGCAATTCGGGAATTAGAACCTCATTAGAGCTGTGTTGTTGGAGGTGGGCTTATGGGGGTTGCAAGCCATCTTCCCCTTGCCAGTGTTTGGCACACCTTCCTGCCACTGTTTGCAGTGCTGTGGCAGAGGTGATGTCCAGCCCTCTGCTCATGCCATCATTTTCCCTGCCAGGATGGAGTCTCCCCTCGAGTCCGTAAGCCAAATAAACCCATTCCTCTACACGCCTCCTTTGCTTGGGTTCTATCTGCGCAGCAACAAGAAAGCTGACCACAACAATGACTTTATTTAAAAAGAAATGAGAAGTTATAGAGATCTCCAGCCACTAGTGAGTAGAGAGCACATGGGGAAGGCTTTAGCCACATATCTATAAAATCTGTGTTGGCCAGATTCAGATTTCTCCCTGCTGGTAAGTCATGAGGAACAAAAAAGAGAACAAACTTCCTGTCCCAGGTGACTATATCCCCTGGGCTAGGTTGCTGGTCCTTGGATTACTTCGGAGGTCATTGTACACTAACACCCCAGTTCATCCACGGAGCTGAGTGGTCAGCAGCTCGGGACAGCAGTAGGCTGATGGGCATAGCCCCCCTGGAGATTGTGGCAGTGGGCAGTTCTCGTTTATTGTATAGATATATACAATATATATAGTTGTTTATATAGAGGAAAAGGTAGGGGCATAGGTAGCAAGGAGATTGGTAGGGGCAGGATCTGTGGACATCTCATGAGTTGATTGGTGGGGGCCAGTACCCTTTGGATGCCTATTTTGCATAGATAAATTGAGGGGCCTACATGACTCTATACATGTATATAGACATGGTGATGTCAGCAGAGAAAATGTAACCTTATTGTTTAGGTTTGTTATTGCAGCTGGACTAAGTTTAGGCCTTGAATTTCCTGCTTATCTCAGGGCACAGCTGTGGCCTGCCTGGGGGCTGGAGTGTCCAGGATTTGCTAGAGATTATCAGGGTCCTCAGACTGCCTCGACTTCCTTAACAGGAGACAGTCCCAGAAGCCTGCTGGTCTCAGCAAAACCCTATATCCTCCATGCCCCTTTAGCAGGATACCATACTAGGTAAGACAGAGAGACAGCTGGTTGGTCTATCTTTGACCAATCAGTTTCAGATAAGTTTGAACTCTAATAAGAGACACCTC
This sequence comes from Zapus hudsonius, assembly GCA_004024765.1. NCBI lineage: Eukaryota > Metazoa > Chordata > Mammalia > Rodentia > Dipodidae > Zapus > Zapus hudsonius. The sequence continues at coordinate 43,298 of PVHP010001926.1, read as the reverse complement.
CACTCAAGGGGAAGGGATCAGGAAAGAGATACATGGAACCTGCCTGAAAATACAAATTCAAGGACACTCCTGGTTATCTTAGGGTCCCAGTCACGCAAAACTGTCACATTTCAATGACAGGACTTCTAGATTTGAGTACGTTAATATGTGTTATGTGTCAACTAGAAAAGACACATTAAATGACATTTCATAAATTTGTGCGACTATTGTAACTGATACACTCTGCAAAATTTGTGGTAGCTGTTAAGAACACAGTTGAGTAAAAGTGAACATGGGGGAGACTTGCTAAAAGAAATAGGCAAACATACACATGATAGTAATGTGCCAAACCTCACCAGGAAAATCTGTTTATACCTACCTAGTCATAGTGACATAGACAGCAGTGCAGATCTGTCATACCAAGAAAAGCCACAAACCCCAAACTTTCAAATCAGATTACAAAGCAAGATCTCTATTTATTTTTGAAGGTGTTTAATTTTCACTTCCTTAATTAAATCTAAGAAACTCTTTACCTGGAAGCTATAAGAAGTCTGCTTCTGATGTTGAAGTGAACCACCCTTAGCAGAAAGCTAAAAGTGTAGACATTAGAAAGAACAATAGGGAAGAAGCTGTGTGCCTGAAGATATAACTAGTCCATCAATAAAACCCTAAACCTTTTTTTTGTGGACTTACTAATGTGTGAAGTATGAAATTCCCATTTATTAATAATATTTTGGTGAGATTTTCTGTTACTGAAGGTAAAACTAAGCAAGCTACCACATTCATCAAGAATTAACAATAAGATATTTAGTAACCGGATGGAAAAATCTGCTATGTCCAAAGGAATTAGAATCTTAAGAGAAGATAAAAAGGGAGTTAGAATGAATGTGAAGATGTGCTCCATCCTGGAGTTTCCTACAACTGGTTCTTTAAGGGATTTTAGAAACCTGTTATATAAAAGACAAAGGCTCAGGCATTGCACCCTTGAGGGAACAGACACAATTCAGGTTCATGACAAAGATGTAACCAAGCAGACAGAGCCAGCAGCTCAGGCACTGATGAAAGACACCATGTGACAGAGGAGTAGCAGTGTTTGTGATGTTATCTGCGTTTCAACTGAGAGAGACATCTGATAAGTTTTTGATTTGGCTTACAGGCAACCTCAAACTCTTGGAAGACATAAGAAAAGCTGAAGAGAGCTATTACATCTTATCCACAAGGAATTGCTTTATAAACTAGAAACAGCAGGAGACCCACAAAAGGCTTCATCCATACTCTCTGTAGGGATTCTAGCACATTCAATTGAAGTGGTCACAATTCCCACAATGGAGAAATAAGAAAAAGATGTACCAAAAAACTGGGAGACTATCCAAAATAAAATTGTGATTTAAAGCATGATCAGGCATGACTATGCAAAATTAATCCACAGGAAGAAAAGAAATGATTTGTGGTGATGGCACCCATCATTGATTCATTGGTTTAGATTTTAGTAAGACATTTACAAATTGCGTAGGTAAGGGATTACAAAATGCAATCTAGAAGTTATGAATCATTAAGTTTTCAAAACAGCACAAAAAATCAAAACTGAACATTTCCCTTCTATTAAATATATTTTCCATTATATTAGTAGCAATGCTACTTTAGTTTGAAGAATCTTCAGATGGTGATAAATTTGGACAATGCTTTTTATAAATAAAAGTTGCATATTATGGTGTACTGTACTTAAAGTTAAGATCCAATAATAAATATTTAGTTTGCAAAGTTCTACTGATCAGAATTATCCATCATGCTAAATATTATGTTAATGGATAATTTATAGCATTAATGAGAACCGCACATAAAATTATTCTAAGAAATTGTGTTAGGTGAAAAAAACAGGGCACTTTAATACTCGTGTGATGCCATCTCAATTATGAGTGTATGCATGTATGCCAAATAAGGATGGTACTTTGGGGATTTTTTAATTCAATAGTGACCATAAATTAAGATCTATCTTTACTTCTAAGTGAAGACAAATTCTTATATTATAAATATAAAATGAACTCAAAATTTAATATATTAGGAGATAATAAATTAATGATATAAAATAAATATAGTTCAATTAATCAATTAATTCATTAAATATATATTATATATAATTCAGTATATATATGTGTGTGGTGTGTGTGTGTGTATGTGTTAAAATAACACAAAGAGGAAGAATATGTTCTCAGGACTATCAACCAGAAAATCAAGATTCTACAAGTTTTGGTGTGTATAAGTGTATATGGTGTGTATGCAAGTGTGCTTCTATGCTTGTATGTGTGTGTGCATGCATCTGTGGAGGTGCTTGCATCCACAGATTGCCTTCACAAGCATGAGGGCCTGAGTTTAAATCCAGAATCTAGGTAAAAATATTGGGCATGGTGGCACATTCCTGGAATCTCAGCACTGGGAAAGTAGAAGTAATCGGATCCCTATGACATACTGTCCAGCCAGTTTAAGATCATTGGTAAATTCCAGACCAATGAGAGACACTGTCTCAAAAAGAGGCATTTCTAAGGATAACATTCAAGGTTGTCCTCTGTCCTCCACATGCACACACACACACACACACACACACACACACACACACACAAACCTACTTGCATATGAACATTTATACACACTCACCACACATATAAAACATACAAACATTATAAAATAGTTAATACCTTGCATCGAAATAGTTCCTGGTTTAGATCCTTAGGATATGATTATGCAAACTGTTAACATTAGGGAAAGTTCAGTGAGTCATATATATATTCTCCTTGTGCTATTTTAAACCTTTTGAAAATAAAATGTATCAAATATTTTCTCATTGTGGTGAAAAAAATATCTGACCAGAAGCAACTTATGGAAGGAAAGGGTATATTTCTGCGTGTAGTTCCAGAAGAGTCCATCATGGCAGGGAAGGTCTGTCAGGCTGGTGCAGGAAGCTGGTGTTATATTGCAGCACAGTCAGGAATCAAAGAAAGAGAACAGAGAACAAGTGAAGCTGGACTATAACATTTCAACCCCCTCTCCAGTGACACACCTCCTCCAGCATGGCTCCACTCCTAAAGGTTCTACAACTTTCCCAAACAGTGTCACTAGATGATGATCAGGAGTTCAAACCTAAGAATCTGGAAGCATTTTCCATTCAAAACTCCACATAAGAAATAATTTTTAAAAATATTTAAAATAACAAATTATTCCAGGTAACATGTTCTTGGATCTCCATGTAGACCAAATGAAGGAATGTGCTAAGATGTGACCCTGATAGACTCACAACCTCTGCATACAGAGTCCAGATGCATCAACACATGCATCTTTATGGGTAATATCCTCTGCTCACTTTGGACCCACTGTAGGATGAGTATCAGACTTACACAGTTTTCTTACGATAAATTGGGAAAGAAAGAATAATGTAGCTAAATAAAAGAATTAGATTCCCAAAATTAACTGAAAGTGTTGGGTTAAAAACTCACATTAAAAAAAATCACAGAGAGCCAAAGTTTTTGACTTCAAAATAGTCATCTAGATTTGTATAGAAATGAAAGTCTATCATGAAATCAGAAAGGAAATGTGTGAGTGACAGCTGCCAATCATGAGCTCTCTTGATTGAAAATCTATGATGAAGAAAGAGCATCTTTTCACATTATTCCAAGGGAAGAAGTGGGAACAGGAGTAGAATTACTGGGAAGTGAATGGTGGCTTGGAAGAAAGATAATCTTTGCAATGGTATTTTATGAAGTCCTGAGTGCCAGGTAAATGGATGAAGAGGTGGTGGTTTGAATTGAATGTCCTCCATAAACTCATGTGTCCTGAATGCTTGGTCCAGCTGATGGCAATTTGGAAGGTGGGGCCTTTACATCTGGAGGAGGTATGTTGTTGGGGGCCCTGAGTGAAGAGAGATCTACCTTTAACAGATACTGATGTGGGAAGCAGCTGCTGTGACAAAAGTCAGATGCAACTGTGTAGCTAAAGGCAAGTGCACATGGCAGTGAGAATGGTGTAGAACAAAGCAGCATGTATCTTGGAAGACATCTGTGGGATCTGAGATGGATGCTGGCATTTGAACTCCATTCAGATATAAGCGGATGAACCGCATAATGTAGCACATGGTGGACAAGTACAATCCATGCTGTCTATTACAGGTACACCAGCTTTTGAGGAAGGGAAGGGGCTAAACCAAAATGGAAGAAGCTATAACAGGAAGTCATTGTAAGAGACAGGATTTCTCATTAGCCTGGAGCTTACCAGGTAGGCAGACTGACTGGCCAGCAAGCCCCAGGGTCTGTCTGTCTGACTCTCCAGTGCTGGCATTACAAGTGGATGCTACTGTGGCCAGCTTAACCCCCTACCCCATGGACTGATCCTGGACTGATCCAGACTGCCCACAGAGGAGGATCTCCAATGGACCAGGGACAGGGAAGCGGGAAATAGGGGAACAGGAGACATCAACACATTATTCCCTTATTAAGTGTATCTAATTATCAATAATAATAAAAAAAGACACAGATAAATAAATAAATAAATGTGGGTTCTGTGGAGTGAATTCAGTTCCTCATGCTTTCAAGAGAAGCACTTTACCAACTAAGCCTTCTCTCCAGGATCTGGCTCTTTTCTCAGTAACAAAATCATAGTTTGTGGACAATATCACATTGTAGGAACAAAAATCTTAAGAGTTGACTTACCTCATTTATATTCATGCTTTTCTCTTTTTAAAAAGAAATTACCAAGCTTCTCTCACCACTGTTCCATTCACATGTTTTCAGCACCACATATTTGGCCTGTTGTTTCCCCTTTATGATTGATGGGTTCTTGAGTCTCCAGATATATAATTTTAATTTTTTATTTTATAATATGTGTTACTGAACTTCCTATGGCCAGAGGGAAATATATATTTATGAATATAAATTCTTATATATATATGAATATCAATTATATATATGAATATAAATTCTTAGAATATATTAAGGTAGTGAGATTTTTTTGTGAATCATGCAGTCTAAGTGCACTGGAGAATAGACGTCCCCAGCCACATTAATTAGATGGTCAAATTGCATAAAATGTACCTGTGAACAAAACTTACCATTTTATCTCTCTTCTCTTTCATATATAGAAATATATATTTGTGTTCTGTTGTACTAGGAAATTGGGAAATTTATCTGAGTTGTTTAGAAGGATTTCCTTTGATATGCAATGTAGGCTAGATATAGAAAAAAATGTGTACACTTTGATCAGTGTACAAGATATTCTTCAAATATTTAGTATATATGCCTTCCATGTATCTTGTACTTTAATCACTATTTCGAACAGATCCAGTATTTTCACTGTAAACACAAGGAAATTGAGAATTAGAAAAGATAAGTTTCTTGAATCCATAAATGTATTTGATTGCAATGCTGGAATTTTAATCCATATACATCTAAGACTAACACATATATCTTTTATATCCTTCCTATGATTATATGGAAAAATAAACAAGTAGGTAGGAACATGTAAAATAATCTGTGAGTTTCTGGTTCTTCATAATTTTTCTTCCTTTGCTATTTAACTTCCTCAGTCATGTAACCTACCAATAACCTGGCTGGGGATAATGTAGTGGCAGGTTCTTCTGTGTTTCAACCACTTGCCTGCATTGCCCATCTGCAACTCCACTCCTGACAGGTGATCTGTGGACAGGATGAAGGATCCAGAAGAGGACAGAGATGCCATATGGATGGGACACATGCCTCATCAACTTGAGTCTTTCCCACAAGCAGCTGGTGCTTGGCAAATGGTGGGAGGTCACTTTGTAAAGGGCAGATGTCCAGGCATTGAGCAAGAAGGACCTTAACATACCTCAGAGTCTCTCATCAAAGGCATTTCATTTGAACCTGAATTTAAGATATGAATCACCTTTGTATGTATGCAAGGGAAGCTCAGCCTGAGAACCAGGAAAACAAGACCTACTGATTGAAGATGATAGTTGTGCTTGTTTTAACACCAGGGACACTGATGGGAGAGGAATTAATCCCATCATCACCAGGTTTGAATTCACAGTGAATGTGCATCTATGATTTATACACATGACAATGTGCTAAGCACTCTGCACAAATCATTTCTCTAAAACCCACTTCAATCCTATGAGGGAAACTTGCTTATTATTCCTGCTCCCCATGACCAACCTGGTTCTCCCATTCATCTCATTTATCATAATAGTGAAATGTATGCATGTGAGTAAATTAGTCTGCAATGCATGGCTCTCCCATGAGATTATATTCTCTGGGACAGGGTATGTGTCTTTCGTTTCATAACCCTGTCTTCAGTGACTTACATAATACTGAACAAAGGTGTGAAATAGTTTTTGGCTACATAAAGCTGTGATGATACAAAAGTAAGTAGCAAGAGATTGGCAGCACCTGTGTATGTTGGCAGGCTTGCCTGATCGTCTCCAAGGTTGTGATAATAAATGTGTGCTTCCTTCTTGCATAAGAACAGTCACACAGGTCCCTCAACCCAAGAAAAGGGTTTTGTTCTTGTGGTAGTTTGAATGGATGTCCCCCAATAGATTCAAAAGTTTATTAAAGCTTGTGAATTGTCTCCAGCCTTCTGTATGGAGGACGTGTCACTTTGGCCTGGCCTCCTGGGGTACAGCCCTAAGGGAATTCTGGGGTAGATGTAAAATTCCAGCTGTAAGTATGCAAAGAGCAGTCTGAGCTGTAGCCCTGCAGTCCTGCTCTGTAGGAGTTAGACTGTGCTTGTTAGAGCCAACCTTTCATTATTAAACTTCCCCTGGATCTGTTATTTTAATAAATACTTTCCTCCCAAAACTGTGCCTGGTGTGGAGATTCATCCCAGCAGCATGTGGCTGACTATAACAATTCTCAAGAAGTACTTTCTGAGGACACCTGCCCACATGGGGCACAGTGTTCACACACCTCTACTTCCTCACTCTTCTTGGGAGTAGTGTGTTCTTCTTGTCCTGTTGCACATTTGGACCACAGATTCCTACAGTGTTCATTATCCTGTAGTGGGGTAAGCTGAGGATTAGAATTTAGATAATGCCCAGCAAAAATTCCAATTCACCCCAAAATTTAAGGAGTACCCAAATTCTTCTCTACAAAGTTAAAGAATTAAAGTCATAGACAACCAGATATTAAGGTATAGTAGGAGACTTTATTTAAGGGAACATGGGGAGTTGCAGAGTTCTCCAGCCACCAGTGTGGGAAGAACACATGGGAGAGGTTTTAGTAAAAATTTATACAGTCCAACTAAACAGGCAGGAAAAGAAAGATAATAGAGGGCTCCCATTATGAGAAAAAAGGTTCATGTGGGGAGATCTTGAGTCCCCTTCATCTCAGCCTAAGGGCTGGGGTGAGGGGCCTTACCTGGAAAATGAAAGTCCTCCTTCTAGAATGCCATGTGGAAGAAACCATCGTTTGGGAAGCTTTTAAAACTTCCACTAGGTAAGTCAGAGAGATAGCTGATTGGTCTATACATGACCAATAAGTTTTTGCATCTGGGTTTGGGCTCTGGCTAGAGATACCTCCCACTCAAGGGGAGAGGGGTCTATGGAGCTTGCCTGGAACTATCACAATCCAGCAAGCATCTTCATAGTGTTGAGCACCTGGGCAGCGCTGAGGTTTAGAGAGTGATTGAGTCAATGATTAATTCGACTGCCTGGGGTGAGTGCACTGGGAGATATGTACTTAGTTGACCTTGAGCACTGAATTGCTTTACCTATGGAATGATGGATGGTATAACACTCTCCTCTCTCACATGCTCTACTGGAACCAAAGTCCTGCATTTATGTGATGTCTGCTCAGAGTCAGAGGGATGGAAAACTGTCTTAATGTTCTTTTCTATTGTGTGAAGGTCATTGGTCAGTAAGCAAAGGAGTTCCATACCCTTCTGAGAATTGCAACACAGGTCTTCTCTAAATGAGCCCAGGTCTCACCTTTCTTTTACTCTTGTGTAACAGCCCTGAAAAGACACAAAAGTATTCATGTGTGGTGACACTTTGCACAAAGTTCTCAGTATGGTTAATTAGTTCATAAGTTGTGTTTCATGCTTTCAAATTTATGCTTTTACATTTATGGTTTCTATGATAGGCTCTGTTTAAGTTTTTGTCAGAGGAAAGACATACACATATATTTAACAAGTGACTTAATTATTCACAAAATGGGAAATCTGGCTAGGTTGCTTTGAGACAAGACACAAAGCATTCCTGTCTTCCCCAAGTAGTCAAGATTTAATGACAAAGAAGTATCTGGATACGCTTCCTTTCTTAAAACAAAAATAATGTAAAAAGCAGTACCCTACAAAAGTGTTTTAGTTATTTACAGATGACAAGGTCAGGCTATAGTCACTTCTAGCTAAAAGGCATGTGTCTCTTGAATCCCTCTTTCTAGTGATAAACCACTAATCCCTCTCCTGACTCCAGAAAGCCCAGCTGCAGAGAGTCTGACATTTGACTAAGCCTTTCCGTTGTTATTTATTCATGGTTTTGACTTTCTCTTACTTCAGTTGGTTGACTTCTCCCCTCCTACCTGTGTGTTTGGTAACTCATTCTGAAAGGTGAATGCTAACACTCCACTTGGGGTGATTTCTCTTTCCACAAAACAGAAACGGTAACCATCCACCATGGGATCCTCTGCTACAAAGCTCCAATAAGGGCTCAAGAGATTGCTCAGTGTTTAAAAGTACTTGCTTGCAAAGCCTGACAAAACAGTATTCAATATGCCACTACCCATGTAAAGCCAGACACACACAAAGTGGCACATAGGTATTGCATATGTGCACAGCAGCAGGAGGCCTGAGCATGTTCATACTCACTCTCTCTGTGCATATGAGTGTGTGTGTGTGTGTGTACCATGTGTTAGATAGGCAGATATTTTAAAAAATAAAAGCTGCAATAGCCCACAAGCCCCTGCTTTATTTCATTGGGCCCTGCCTGCTGGCCCCCATTCATGTTAAGGAAAGACAGATGAACACAGAGTAATAGTTGCACATTTGGCCGCAGAGTGTAATTAGAGGCTCTAACAGACAGTAAAAGATGTGGGAGACACATATACTCATTAGAGAAGAATCAAGCATCCAGGACCCACATAATCCTAGCAACTGAGAAAAATAGCAGGAAGTTTGGATCTATTTCCATCACTTACTTTGTCAGAAGTACATGTTCAAATTTATAGTAAGTTAGTTGTTTCTTTATGAGTGAGAAGAAATTATTGGCTTGATCCTTTAACATTTAGTATCATGGTGTTCAGTGTTTTCAAAAGTACTTTTCACAAAATGCATAAATGATGTGATTTAAAAAAAAAAACTACAAAACCGGGGTCAGGCAATATTTTTCTATGACATTTTGCAAATCCTAACTGTCTGAAAAAAAAGAAGATAAATTATAGAATTTTATGAACGTATTTCTGAAAAGGAGATTAAAAGATATGTGTGGTAGGTATCAGTTCAGAGTACTTGGGCTACACCATGATCTGTAAGATTCAGTAAAAGAATTAAAACAAACCAGCAAGACATTTAAATTAGGGTTTTTCATTTTACAGAGGTATAGTATTGGGAAAATTATTTAAGCTCCATGAATCTCTATCTTTTGCTAACAGATTGGTCAAATGCACCTCACAGAAACTCTCTGGGAGATTCGTTATATTCATATTTGCAATGGAATTTTAGATGAAGCTTGTGCTGGTCACATAGCTCAATGGTATAGGGTGATTTAGCATGTACAGGGGCCCTTGAGTGGATCCCCAATACAAAAAAAGTAATCTTTTACATGATTGTTGCAATTATGTTCTTATTTCTGGGATAAAAGACCTGACCAAAAACAGGTTATAAAAAGAATGTGATAGTCTCAGCACACTCTATCCATCCACCTTACTCTCCTCACACCTGGCCACATTAATCCTGGGACTCTTGGACTGCCTCCCGGTATGGTAATTGAGCATATATCTGGGCTAAGAGGAGGGAAGGCTACCTTTCTCCAACCTATACCTCTGCACACCACCCAAGGCCCCTCCTTCACAGAGAAGTTTCCCTTCTCTCCCCATAAATCCACTCCCTGCTCCTCACTGCCGCTTGTTCTGGCTCTCCTGTTTCAGGTGTGTGAAACCCCATCACTTCCTTTCTCTTCTCTTCTCTTCTCTTCTCTTCTCTTCTCTTCTCTTCTCTTCTCTTCTCTTCTCTTCTCTTCTCTTCTCTTCTCTTCTCTTCTCTTCTCTTCTCTTCTCTTCTCTTCTCTTCTCTCTCTCTCTCTCTCTCTCTCTCTCTCTCTCTCTCTCTCTCTCTCTCTCTCTCTCTCTCTCTCTCTCCCCTAGCCACACCACAGTGTATACAGTGGCCCAGGACAGATCAGCCTAGCAGCTACCACCGCTAGACATATCATTTAAAAGCTCCTCCCTCCCCCTTCTTATCTGATAACAAAATAAACTCCCTAGCCCAAAGAAATTGTGTTCCGGAACCTTTGTTTCAAATCCTAACATAAATGGTGCCAAAATCTGGGGTAGAGCCAGGGACACATTATTTCATATTTACAGTTTCAAGGGAGAGTTTCATCATGGTGGAGAAAGCATGGCAGAGCATATAGCCAGGGCACCACATCTCATACATGAGTAGCAGAGAGAGCAGCCTGAGCCAGGTAATTCTCAACTCATTGGGTTTGACTAATCAACCCCAAGGCCCGTACCCAGAAACATACCCCCTCTGGCAAGGCTCCACCTCCCAAAGGCTCCATCAGCTAGGGACTAATTAGAAACTTAATCACAAACACTTGAGCCTATGGGAGACCTTTTACATTCAAACCACCACAAATTATTAATACTTATTAATAAGATAGATACCTACTTGTATTACCGTCTCTTTCATGGGACAAAATACCCAAAAGGCAGCTGATGGGAGGATGGTTTTATTTTGGCTAACAGTCTTGAGGAGAAGCTTCATGATGTCAGGAGAAGGCATCGCATGAGCATAGGCTGGGTATCACCTCTGCCACAAGAGGAGGAAAGCAGCAGGAAGAGAGTGAGATGAGCTCTTCTAAGGGGGAGCCGGCTCTAACAATCCTAAGCCTGCCCCCAACTACACACCTACTTCAGCAAGGCTCCACCTTCCAAGCTGTTATCAGCTGGGAACCAAGCATACAGAACACATGAATTTTGGGGGAACATCTGATTTGCACTACCACATGCTGCCCTTGGTACACATAAAATCATGACCATCCATGACCAAGTTGTAAAAGAATGCAAAAGAAAAGATTCTTGGGTCCAGCCCAAAGGTATGTTTAGTGGTGGATCTGATTCCAGCCAAAAGGGGTGCAGAGAGAATTTGAGCTCTGGCAGGTTTGTGTTTGCTAGAGTTGGTATGTGATGATACTGGTGTTTTGCTTGATGCATTTTCTTTTCTCTCTTCTTGGATGGATGGACACAGTTCCCCCTTGATATGTAAGCTTGTAATAAATCCCTTCCTTCCTTAAACTGTGTCTGATTTGGAGGTTCATCCCAGCAACATAGAATGCACTGCAACACATACACATACTGGCAAAGAGTAAACCATTCCCATTACAAAAGACGGCATTGGACATAGCATTAAAAGATTGAGCCAATGCAAGATCTAAAAGAAGCTGAGAAAACATAAAATCTTATAGCTCTATGCCTAACATCTGTAACCAGTGATGAAGTCTCTGGTGTTTAAATTCTACCCCTCCAGCTGGGATGCCCACAACCCAAGGAAAACTCCATGTCAGGCTACAGCTCTCCTTGGTGGTGATTCTATAATCCTGACTACTCCAAAATCCTTGGATCTCCACTAAAACCCACAGTTACTTCCTCATAGCTCTATTGGTTCTGCCACACATCTTCCAGTGGCCATTTCCAAAAAGAAAAAAAACCCACACATTCATTGCAAATTCAAATTCAATGTCCCCCCTCTTACCTGCATTTGTTTTACTTCCAGGTAAGCCTCAAAATTTGTTAATTCAGAGGGGAAATAAAGCAGACCTTGAAAAGCAATAAATAAATAAATAAATAAATAAATAAATAAATAAATAAATAAACTCTTGGAATTTTTCCTACTGTCCCAAAGCAGAATAGCTAGCCCAATCTCAATAGTGGTAATCTTTCAAAGAATTGTAGCTTTATTGGCCTGCTGCCTCCTGCCCAAAGCTTTCATTTTGTGTGTGTAACATAACATTCTGCTCACATCTGTCCATTTCTTCTAAACTCAGCCCTGCTCAGGTTCTCAGGATATGGGCGGAACACAGCTAGTTTCTCACATGAACTTTAACCCAGCCTGGCGAAAGTTCTTTCTTCCCCTCATAAGCCAAACCTCACAATCCATAGTTCTTATTTGCATTTAGGTCTTTCCTTTCTGACCAGAATGGCCTATCAAACTCTACTTACAATGCTGCATAGCATCTCTTCATCCCAATGTTTCAAATGCTTCCACATTCCTCCTGTAATCAGTTCTAAAAGATAAAACCAAAGTCAGGTTTCTAACATCAAGGACCCCACTCCTTGTATCAACATTCTGTTGTAGTTACAATCTCTTTGCTGGGATAAATCACTTGACCAAAAGGTCGTTGATGGGAGGAAATTTTTTTTTTTTTAGCTTATAATCTCAAGGTGAAGTTTCACAAAGGCAGGGGAAAGCATGGCATGATCTGGACATCACCACTGCCACAGCAGGTTAAAAAAAAAAGCAGGAGAATGAGCTGAACTTTGGCTGGGATAGGGGGGGCTGTCTATAACTCCTGTAACAACACACCTCTAGCAAGACTTTACATCCAAATTGTCATTAGCTGGGGAACAAGCATACAAAACACTTGAGTTTATGTAGGACATCTGAGTCAAACCACCATAATACCCATTAATTTTCAGTAAGAATGCATAGAATAAGATCCTCGGGATATTTTAGATTTCACTATAAAATGGAAAGGAGTTCCTTGACTTGTCCTCAGCAGATGGCTGCTGAATCCCCAGGTGGTCAGATGCTAGCTAACTCACTGTTCAGCTTCTCTTCACAATCCATTGTTCTTGCTTGTCCTAATTCTTGTGGAGAACACTAGAACAGTATAGAGACTGCCTACCTTGTAAAGGGCATTCCGGATCATAGAAGAAGGGGGCCAGGTGAAAACAGGAACTTGGGATGACAAGTGAAAAAGATCAGATGTAATCATATGTCACTAAGACCATGAAAGGAGCAAGGGGAGTGATTCCTGATGAAGGGCAGGATAAAGTGACTTCTCCCAGCTCTGCTCTGTACTCAGAGAAATTAAATTGAGGCATAAAGATATTTATCGTGGGAACCTTTTCAAGAGTCCATTAGAATTTGCTATACACCAGGATTGCTTACTGTGAAGAAATGTTAGCAGGAGTGAAGAACCATAAAAGGTAACAATGAAGGGGTCAAATAAGCTAAACAGGACAAAATGGTACATGCTCAACAATTACTCCTCCTGATGAAAATAAATGGGTTTGACTGCCTTTAAAAGGCTGCTAATCCTTTAAAGCAGTTCTCTTTACAAATGTCAAGGTTATTTAAATGAACTCTCTAACTAACTTAGTAAGCAAATTCACAGAACCAACAGCACTTTAATGGAGACAGAGCTCTAATGCATTCTGATAGCATCTTTAACAAATGGTGCCGGACAAATTGGATGAATACTTATGAGAAAATGAAAGTGCACCCTCTCCTCTCAGCATGCACAAAAATCAACTCCAAATGGATCAAAGATCTCAAGTTAATACCTGAAACTCTGAAAACCCTGGAAGAAAAAATTGGGGTAACTCTCTACAAGATAGGAATAGGGAAAATTTTCCTGAACAAACCTCCTATATTCCAGGAAGTGCAATAATCACTTAACCAATGGGATCTCATCAAGCTAAAAAGCTCCTGAACAGACAAACATCCCATACTCAAAGCCAATAGACCACCATCAAACTGGGAGTTAATCTTTGCCAGCTACAATACAGATAAGAGGTCTAATATCTAGAATGTACAAAGAACTCAAAAAATTAAATGAAAACATATCAAACAGCCCTCTCACAAAATGGGGAAGTAAACTCAATAGGGAATAAACAGAGGAAGAAATACAAATGGCCAACTCCCATTTGAGAAAATGTTCAATGTCATTAATCATCAGAGAATTGCAAATCAAAACAACAATGAAATTTAACCCTACTCCAGTCAGAATGGCAATCATTAAAAAATCTACCAAAAATAGATGCTGGAAAGGATGTGAGGACAAAGGGACCCTCATTCAATGCTGGTAGGATTGCAAACTTGTACACCCACTATGGAAAACAGTGTGGAGGCTCCTGAACAGGATGGATATAGAGCTACCAGTAGACCCAGCTATCCTGCTACTGGGCATCTACCCTCAAGTTTTCTTGCTGAAGCACAGACATTTGCTCAACCATGTTTACAGCAGCTCAATTCATAATAGCAAAGAACTTGAATCAACCCAAATGACCATCACTGGATGAATGGATATCAAAGTTGTGGTACATATACACTCTGGAATTCTACACAGCTGAAAGGAAAAATAACATAATGAAATTTAAAGAAAAATAGATGGACTTGGAGCAGATCATTCTTAGTGACCACACACAAGAGCAGAGAGCCAAACATGGTATATTCTCCCTCATATTTGGTTCCTAATCATGTTAAAGCAGAACATTAAGAAAATCTTTCAGTGAACATAGAGACTGTAAAAGGGAATGGAAAGAATTGGGGAGGGGGAAATGGGATGGGGGGGACTCACACAGTAAACTAAACTGAAAAAGAATTGACACCATAAAACCCTAGCTTTTATACAGTAAGCTCTTGAGGAAGCTGAGGGCACCACCTGCTAAGAGGGGCCATGAATAGAATGGGAGGAAGCCTAACCTCAAGAATAATTGCTCAGGCATGTATCTCCCTGTCCCAGTTATTGATTCCTTCCCACAGTGAGCTGTTGATCAAAGAGACCCATAAGGTCAGAATGGCAATCATAGAGAAAACCAACAACAATAGTTTCTGGCGGGAACCCTCATTCACTGCTGGTGGGATTGCAAACTTGCTCAACCGCTTTGGAAAGCACTCTGGAGACTCCTAAACAGAATGGACATAGAGCTACAAATGGACCCAGCTATCCCTCTCCTAGGCATCTAACCACAAGATGTCACATCTCAGCATAGAGACATTTGTGCAACTATGTTTATAGCAGCTCAATTCATAATAGCCAAGAATTGGAATCAACCCAAATACCCATTCATGGAGGAATGGATTTAAAAAAAAAAACTGTGGCACATTTACACTGTAGAATTTTACTCAGCTGAAAGGAAAAATGACATCGAAATTTGGAGAAAAATGGTCTGACTTGGAACAGATCTTACTAAGCAAACTCTCAAAAGAACACAGCGTCAAATACCACATATTTTCCCTCATATGTGGTTCCTAACCAGGTTAACTGTAAACTCCATGCAAACCAGTTGCAGGAAGTGAGAGTTTGTGAAACACTGGTATGGAATGGGGTTGGGGGACTGGATGACTTAAACATGAAGGTAAACCAAAAATGATTCGAAAACATAAAATCCTCACATGCATACTGTAATCTATTGAGCAAGCAGTGGGCATCACCTGGCAAGAGGGGCCCTGAATAGAATAGAATAGAATAGAAGGGGAGAGAGGGTTTAATGCCCAACACGAGGAAAAAGGGAAAAACAAATTAAAACATGTCAAAACCTTTAATAAACAAGTTTGTTAAGAACCACATGTATGATATGTAATAAAATAACAAGTATAATTGTGTGTGTGTGTTTGTATGAACATGTATATGCCACTGTACATATGTGGAGGTCAAAACACAGCCTGGAGGTATTGCTCCTTTCCTTCCGTCTTGTATGAGTAAGAGTCTTTTGGATTCTCATAACTCTATCTCCCAAGGCCATGGGCACATTGGGATCATAGACATATGCACTACTTGGTGTCTGGTTTTATATGGATGCTGGGGATCCAAACTCTGCTCATCAGGCTTGAGGAATAAGCCCTTGGCTACTGATCCATCTTCTCAGCCACCTAATAATTGGTTTTATCTCATTAAAATTGTATAAAGGCTATGCCCAAACTCATTATGATATCACTTGAGATGGGTTTGAGAAAAACATAAGCAAAAACCTTCTAAAAAGTAGTACATACAATAGAAATAGAAAGGACCCGTCTTGATGCTACAATGTGTTCATGCTATCAGACTGAGTCTCAGCATCTCCATGGTGAAGAGAAGAGGGGTCATTGTGCTATCTCACCACAGACTTAGGGGATACATGGTAAATTAGGAAGGATAAATGTGTGTGAGGTATCCAAACCTCTCTCCTTAGTAAGTGGACAAGGTAAATTAATATATGTGAAGCGTCTGTCAGGTGTCTGTCAGGGAGAAGTCCTTTGACATTAGTAATAATAATAGATGGTAACCATGGAAATTACTCAAATGCAGAGAGCTGGCTTTATCTCCATCTTACAGTTATAATGGGTATAACGTGACAGGATTCCTGCACTTGAATCATAATTTGTCTCATGTAGGTTCGTGCTGATGACCCGGTGAATGACAAGGTGAGTCTTGTGTAGACTCATTCTGGCCCCAGTATGAAGAATCTTTAGACATCCGTCCAGCTCTCAGAGAGTACTGGAACCATGCATTGCAGACAGTGACATCCTCAAAACTGCAAGGCCACAGGACTGCTTGAACTTGAAACTATGAGACTATGGGGCTGCAAAAGACATGGATTGGGGCAAGATACTGAGACTAGAATCCTGAAGAGATGAGGCCATGAGTCACAGAACAACTGTGTCACTGGCTTGCCCTGTGTCACACCACCAGGCAAGAATGCTACATCCTTGACTGATCAACCAGGATTTCTTTCCCAAAGTGCACAGCCTGTATGAGTTAAAGGATAAGCTCAACTAAAGCAATTCTGGATCATTGCAGTTATATAAACAGACTTCAAATATGGTTCTTGAATGTATTCTGTCTACAAATCACATGGAGTCCAAGTGGAAACCCAATGTGTCCATATGGTAAGATCCCTCCTCATACATGTGGATGAGATAAATGCTGTTATGGATAAACCCATGGATTCTACATGCCTGGGGAGGTGAGATTTATCAAATATAAAAACAGGGACTCCAGAGGACTCAACTAGATACTCCATACTTAGATTGTTGCAAAACACAAAACAATGGCCCTCCATCTGAAGTAATTAAAAACTTCTAGTACTTAACTCTCTTCCATCCTCTCATGAATATCAGAGAGGTATGAACCCAAGGGCATTTATAAAGAAGCAAACTCCTCAGGGAGGAGTTCTTTGCCAGTTGCTAAGGTCAGAAGCAGGGCATGTGGAAGACCAATGCTGCCAAAGTTCCTGTTGGCAAAGAGAAAAAGTGGCCAGAACTTTGACAAATCTGTATAATGAAATGTTGGACTTGAATCCCAAGTCTTTCCCACTAAAGCTTTCTTTCCTGGCACAGTGTTGTGCCACAATGAACTAGGAAGGAAGCTTCATCCTGTTTCATACCCCAACTCATGGTACATCAAGGTCACTATCTAGATGACCTAGAATAAAAGTTAATGGATGCGTTTGGGTAGTGCACAAATCAGAAATTGGTTAAGATACCCTGAAATCAGGGTGTCATGAAAATAAGATCAGGGTTGATATTGGGTCTTTGTAGATAGAGCTCATTAATTAGACAAAATCCTCTCACTTGGGGGTTCACTGTGGCCATTTGAGTAGCAAAAGATCTTCTCTTTCATATTTGCTGTTGACTGAACATGGACAAGCTCTAGCTATAGATGTGTGCATGCATGTGCATGTACGTGTGCCTACATGTGTGATGTACATATGTGCATGTGATATTCATATAGGCACATGTTTATTTGTGTGTCAGCCTGTATGCATGAGCATGTGAAAGCCAGAAGACAACTTTCAGTGTACTCCTCAGAAATCACACCCACCTCTTGTTGAAAGAGGGTCCTTCATTTGTCTAGAGCTAACCAATTAGTCTAGACTAGCTAGCCAGCAAGTGACAGGAATTCTCTCCTCTATCTCTCCAGTGCTGGATGTATAGCCATCCACTACCATGCCCAGAATTTTATGAGGGTTCTTGGAGTTGAACTCAAGTCCTCATTGCTTGTGCAGAAAGTAGCAACTGAGCTACTTTCCCAGCCAATATTTATAGATTCTTGAAGCTGAGAAGGGAGATGATGACTCATAGCAAACCTGCACTTTGTTGAGCTAGCTAATAGCCTACCTTAAATATTGGGAATAAGGGCTGATGAGAAGGCACAAGGAATAAAGCACATAACTTGCAAGTTGAGGACTTGAGATGGGTTCTCCAGAAATATGTAAAGCCAGATGCTCTGGCAAGTCTGTACCTATGGCAAAAAGGAATCATACATAGAAGAATCTGAAAACTCAGGGGCCAGATAGCCTGGTGAATGGTCTATTCAACAATGAGAGCTTCTGCCTCAAACAAAGTGGAAGATAAGGACTAACAACTGAAGCTCCCCTTCTAATCTCCACTCACACACAAGAACAGGCACACACATCATAGACACAGACACACACATGCACACACACGACGAAATAATAAGATGAGGAATCAAAGGGATGAAATGATCTGGGGTTATTTGGGCAAAAGAGCTTCAGAAAAGCAATGTGCTTAATGTGGCTGAATTATATGTCTTTAAGTGATGTAAGTGTGAATTTTGTTAGGCATATTTTACTCCATTTTTTAAAAGATGAGATTTAAGCATTTAAATCCCATCTGTAAAAATATTAATTCTTCCAAATTAATCATTCATGTAAATGAAAGCTTTGAGTCATAATGTAAGTGACCAAATAGGGTATATGTGCTGTTCTACGTATGTGTGTTTCATTTAAACATTACAAAGAAATGGAAAAATGAATTGCATGTATATCTAAATTGCACTTCTTTCCTCCTGTAAAAAAATAACAGTGAAATAGTAGGAGACCCAGACAGGGCCCAAAAAGAGCATGAGATTTAGGGTAAGACAATTTTGGAATTAAACCAGGGGCCTGTTTCTAACTAATTGGGTAACTAAAAGGGCCCCCCACCCATCTCCATGTACACTCCAAGTTTTTTTATTCAGTAAAAGATGATAACATTAAAAGAATGTGCTTACTTAGGTTACTGACTGGCCTCACCTCATAGTAACAATTATTTTAATGAAAACCTTTCCTTCTAAGAGGAGGTGGTCACTTATCTCCAGGGCTTCAGTGATTACAATTGTTTGGAAGGCTGGAACTTTGTGAAGCTTTAGGTATTATGTCTTTAAACAAGGTTAAATTGTTTTATTCATAAAATATAGTCAGGTATGGGTGATGGAGAATGGAACTCCTTAAAGAATATTGTTTAGTATTTATGAGAAATACAACACAAGATGCAGGGTTGTCATGCCATCGTTTTTCCAGCAGCCTGGGTGGAAGAGCCTGATCACTTCCACTGCTTGGGCTCACCAGGTCTCCCTTTCTCTACAGACATTTGTAGGAAACACAAACACTGACAGCGTGGTACATCATAAGCTGCTGCACTCCGTGAAAGCCCGTTTTGTTCGCTTCGTGCCGCTGGCGTGGAATCCCAGAGGGAAGATTGGCATGAGAGTGGAGGTCTATGGATGCGCCTACAGTAAGTACCACACACACCTGCCACACTGCTCCTACAGTAAGTACCACACACACCTGTCACACTGTTCATACAGTAAGTACCACACACACCTGTCACACTGTTCATACAGTAAGTACCACACACACCTGCCACACTGCTCCTACAGTAAGTACCACACACACCTGTCACACTGCTCCTAGAGTAAGTACCACACGCCCTGTCACACTGCTCCTAGAGTAAGTACCACACGCCCTGTCACATTGCTATTTGTGGGTGACCGGTGCTGCCTGCAGAAGACATTTATACATTGACAATCATCTCACCTTAGCATCCTGCTGATTTCTAGGTTTTAAATAACTTACATACACATATTTAAAAATGTGCATACCTTGAAGTAGAGAAATTCCTCTTTTCTGTAGAAGTGAGGCAATAATACGAGAAGAACGTCAATAAAAAAAGTTCATAGATGAGAGCTTTTGGGATTTGAGTATCCATTTGTCTTAGAAATAAGAAATGGTTAAATTCATAATTTTCTGAAAAGTGGTGGTGGTAGTGGTGGTGGGAGTTATTATGGAGATCTCCTGCCTCAGAACCATGTGGGGAAAAATTGTTCTCCTGCTTCTTTACTTCTCTTGTTACAGAAGAGGAGGGACATTTCTGTCATTTCTGTCCTGTGTGTCTCATGAATTGTGCCTTCCCAGTAATTACAGAGTCCATCTATTATTAGTCTGGTAGTGGTTGATACCGAATTTGAGACCGGGGCTCTACCTTGTACATAGCTGAGGCTATAAACATGGCTGGAGGTGGGGTGGCTGCAGAAGGTGAGCTTCATGGAGGGAAGGTTCCACTCCCATGTCTCTCCCCTGCAGGTGTTCTACTAGGCACTTAAGTTGCATCACCATAGATTGCTTCTCTGCTTTAATCAGTGACATTTTTATTTATGTGCTAACATCAAATGACTGATAATTAGTGACCACAGTCGATAAGCATACGTTTATTTAACACAGTTTAGATTTATGGCTGGGGTCCCATGAGGAGACCGTGTGTGATAAACTTGTCCTGTATATCATTGTAAAATCAAAATAACACTTGCCTTTGGATCACTTAAAATGGGCCATAACAGTACATTCCCTGGTCTCATGTGATACACTCTGAACTGAGATTCCTGGGAATGAGGACACAAAAAAGCAAATGTTAACAACTCTTCAGACAAGGGCATATCTGTTAGAGAAATAATGTCCTGCACAAAGGAGATTTACTGGTGCAATGACTGTAATTATCTTGAAGAAGTGATAGACATGAAAAACAAAATACTTTTCTTTTACAAGAAGTCAGTGAAGGACACTGCCCTATGAGAACTTAGATGCCAACCTGTCCTTCAAAGATTAAAGTGGGCATTACAGAAGCTGCCATCCCAGAGCCCTTCTATTCCCCACTTCAGCCCAAAGAAACTAGACTGAGTTGCTGTTCATCACCTAAATGATTTTAGGGCTCTTGAGAGGGGATATTGTGGGTATACAGACATTAAGCTTAGTGGTCACCGAAAGAAGGACCCCATCTCTTGTTTCCCTGGTAACTTTATAAAAAGAAGAGACACCTCTTCCCTGAGAAACAAAAGCCTTCTCTCTGGTCCTGGAAGTCTGTCTATCACTAACCTGGTCAAGAGACCACCTAGTGATATGCTAAAGAGGAACAGTTACCCCTTAATGAAATGAGGTACTATACCTCCAAGAAGACCCTCACTTGGTACAGTTGCTCAAAGACTCCCTGATGAGCCTGCCCACTTTTATAAGTTCTAACTCAAAAAGCACTTTTTCTTTCTTTGTTTTCTTCTTCCTCTTTTTATACTGGTAGAAATCCTAAGCATTTTTATGCTAACACTTTGGATTTTTCCACTTCTACACTTTCATCTTCAAGCTCTTTTATCTGGTAATCCCAGCCCCAGGAGACATTTTCTATGTTTTCCTTAATAAAGTCTACTTTTACCCTTCTCACATCCATGTCCACATTCCTCAATTCTCTTTTGGATTGCAACACAACTTAACCTCAAGAGCCTTAGCCACTCAAGTCCAGCAGAAAGAATACAATTGACAACAGAGGCCTAAACAGCCATAGGCACAGCAAGGGCTTTTCTCCTTCCAAGCCTGAGGGGAAGACAGATTCTGTTTAGCTCATTTCTTAGCAGGGACAGTTTGTTAGGGTGAGGAGATTTCATGTGACTACTGTTCTTTTTTTAAAAAAATTTGATAAGATATTTTTATGCTAGGAAAACCCCCAGAAAGCTTACTTGAAATTGTTGTTCATTATCTATTTTTATATAATAAGCCTATTATTCTTTCATATATCCTCACACTTTCAGTTCCCCCCAATGGTCATTTTTTCCTCATTTTTTATTACCCCCCCCATTCATCTACACTCTGTGCCCACCTCGGAAGATCATGGTTTCAGTTAGCTCACAGGCTATTGAACTGAAAGGCATCTTTGGGCAATATTTCAGCTTTATCTGGTGCTGGACCCCTTTGAGAATCTATAGCCTCAAGGTGCCCTCTCCATGGAAACTATGTACATTTTCTTTAGCAGTTAAGATGACCACATATCTGCTAGAGCCCTATAGCAGTCCAAGCTGAAATGCTCCTAAATTTGAGGAAAATCTAGCCTGTCTCTCTCCATGAAGGTTTTATATCTGGTGCACACCCTAAGGGGATAAAGTGCCTTCAAGTAAAACAGGCCTATATTGTGGAGTGAAGCCCTTGGGTGTTGTATACAGAATGCATTGCCTTCTGCTGAGCCAGCATCTGCCACCCTCCCTGGGATCTCCACTAGCCCACATGTGTGGCTCCAGAATCAAACTTTATTGTCTCACAATGGCTTCTGATTCTCGTCCACCCTTTCAGCATCATTGTATTCTAGTTTTGTTCCTGTAATCAAAAATCCTTGCTATCTATTTCACCCACAGTCCACAGTGACAGAGATACTGTGGCCCTACTTAGTAGCAGCCTCCCATTCACCTCCTTACACAAATTTATCTTTAGATGCTATCTGCACCTGCTTGTCTCTCTGTGTACAGAAACTCCTTGCAGTCTGCAATCAGTGGACCTCAGGCAATGGAGATGACCCTACATAGTCTGTATGGTTCTGATACTATCAGTTAAATGATTTCAAGAACAAAACTGAGATTTCCCCTGAACAAGAAAATATTCCGCCTGTGGAGAACAGCTTCAGCCCCTGCCACAGTTTCAGCTGGTCATATTTTGTTAAGAGTGTGTGTGCATATATACACAAATACTGATCCCTTCATTTTCATTTTCTCATAGTTAACTGTTGTTAACCCTACCTTTAAATTATTGCATATTAGAGCTGGAGAGAAGTCTTAGTGGTTAAAAGACACATGCTTGCAAAGCCTGATAGCCTCGGTTCAATTCCCCAGTACCAACATAAAGCCAAATGAACCAAGTGGCACATGCATCTGGAGTTTGTTTGCAGTGGCAAAAGGATCTGGTGTGCCCGTTCTCTCTCTCTTTCTCTCTCTCTCTCATTGCCAATGAATAAAGTATATTTTAAAAATTATTGCATATTAGAGACTAAACATTTCCTCAAGGGTGTTTGCCATATATTTTGGGAGAAAGAAGAGTGTGTTTCCAGTTATACATGGGATAGTTATGTCATGTTAGGCTGAAACACAACCTTGTTATTGTCTTTATTTAGAAATTAAGCATGACATAAAGTGATGTGGTTTGGTATCAAGTTGATAAGTAGTGGTCTTGTGATTGTTAAGTTCCATTGTCAAATTGATCAAATTAAGAATGAAAAAAGACATACTTCTTTTTTTTCTTTATTGTCCATAATGAGTTACATTGTTTAGTGGGCCAACCATGAGTTATTATCCCCAATTCCCCGTTGCCCCTCCTCCCCATCCCCAGTCAGCTGGATATCCTCCTCCGTGGGCCGTCTGGATCAGTCTTTGTGGTAGGGGACCATGGATAGCCCAGTCTTCAGCCGGGTTCTCATGACCCAAGTGTGTGTTACTGAGGGTTGACAAGTCTCTGATATTCTCCCCCACCACGGCTCTCACAATCTTTCCGCCCCCTCTTCCGCTCAGTTCCCTGAGTTGTGGTGGGTGAGTATTGAGGCTGCTATGGTGTTGTGACCTTAGGGGTTTTGTGTCGAGATTCGTTGGTTTCTGTCACACTGGCTTATCCTTTGTTGATTGAATGGCTATGGATGTGGGTCCCTTGTTCATCCAATCATTCTCTGTGGGGTTCCATGTGGATCCTCCCCTGTATGACTGTGGTGGCTCATCTCATGCCAGGATCGCAGCTTTCTGCCTGCAGTCAGTTGGTAGGGTTATATGGGCCACAGCTCCCTCGCTGTATCCTGAAAAATACAAACACAATCTCCATCGGAGAATGAGGTCAGTATCAGTTAACAAATATGCAACAATCTGGATTACCTAGCTTCTATTTTCAAAAGCCTCCCTGGCAGACACTCGCATAGTGCATCTTCTCTTGGAAGCCCAAGAGTATGGGATCCGGTGCATATCGCCCTGAATCCCCGGTTGATTGGGACTGTGAGGACATTTTCAGGAAGAAATAACGAAGAAATGAATACTTTTTGCCACAGTAGGCGGCCCTTCTGGTGGTGGGCTACCTATACTACATATATAGAAGCTTCAGGAGAATTTAAAGCCTTTTCCTGGCTGCCCATGCTACTTGGTGGTGTGTACATACATCTACCCTGTTGCTGCTATACTTTGAGTACTTTTGGAACCCAGCTTCCTAAGTCTTCTAATGTGAACTGAAAATCAGCTGCTCCAAAGGAATCCTATAGGCCTTGACTCCAGGCTTGCAGCCTTCTCCAAGGCTGGAATATCCAGCCTCATGGACTGTGTAGCTATTAGTTTCTCAGCCTTGCCAGTGTGCACACAGCTATTGTTGGACTATCCAACTTGTATCCTACAAGCCAATATAATAAATCCACTTCATCATCTGTATTAATTCTATGGTTCCTCTAGAGAACCCTGGCTGATATACCCTTCTTCCTTTAAGTCTGTTGTTCTTGGTACGGCAGCAGGATCATCATGAAACTCAGAGCTGAGTCAATGACTTCTTAATGCATTGAAGAAAATCCCAAAGTCCTCTGTGTGCAGCATGAGCGCTGAAGGAATCTCACTACTACACTCACCTCACTACCCTGGCAGAGCCTTCTGTCCATCTGCTGCAACCCAGCCAATGGCCTTGGGCCATCCTGCTGAGGGCTCTCCTTTCTCAGAGCACTCATGAAGGCTGTTCTCTCCATCTCGGATATGTTTACTACCTTCTTAAATCAATTCATTTTTCTTTTTTTAAAATAAAATATATCTTCATTATCCATATTAACATACACTGAATGAGCAAATAATGTGTTGCTGTCCCCAGTTCCCCGATTTCCCTCTTCCCTGTTCCCCAATCAGTTGGGTATCCTCCTCTGAGGGCAAACTGGATCAGTCCATGGGGTATGGGGTTATGGATAGCCTAGGAGTCAACCCGGTTCCACCCCCACTTTGTATGTTGTTACTGAGGGGGTTAAGCTCAATTCTTAATCAGCTTTAACTTCCATATCATTTTTGCTGAGGATGTTCAATTATCTCCCAATTTAAAGATTATATTTGATTTTTTTCTTGTTTTGATTTTTCTATATTGAAACTAGTATTTTCTATTTATCATCTATTTATCAATCTATCTGCTATCTGATTGTATGTTTGTGTATATAACTATGGAAATATCATTTGAAATATCTATCAATCTTCTATCATTTGTCTATCCTTCTATCTAGGTATTTATATAGCTATCATCTGTGTATCTATATGTCATATATCTACTATCTATTCATCTGAAATAGCTATTTAGGGCTGGGGAGATGGTTCAGCAGTTAAATGCATTTGCTTGCAAAGTCTGTTGGCCTAGGTTCAATTCCCCAGTACTCACATAAATGCCAGATGCACAAAGTGGTGCACGTATCTGGAGTTTGCGATGCTAAACCCATGGGCTCTGGAGTCAAACTACTAGAGAAGGCATCCTGACTTTACCATCAACTCCTCCTATGACCTGTGAAAAGTGTGGGTCTCCTAAGAAATGAGAGGTGAGAATTGTGCTTGCAAAATGTATGCAATTACATGTATGTGTGATAAGCACACCAAAAATGTTGCTTCCTCAGATGTTTAAACTACAGCTCCCATTCATTTGTCATCCATGTTCAAACTCACATCAGCCCTGTACCTTGGAGGAAGGAGATCAGGTTTTCATTCCTGGTCCTGAAGGGTTTTTGACATATTCATCAGGTCATCTGAAAACTTTAGGCCCCATTGACTTTTCTCTAGAGTTTCAATGGGAGTTGTTTTTAAAATATATGGGTAACTAATTAATTCTAAAAAGCATTAAAAATTCTGATAATGATTTTCCAGACTTCCCAGTCTTCTTTAAAATTATAACTATCATGCTATACCTCAGGTTGCCTCCCTCCTAGACCTTCCAAAACCTTCCTCCTACTTGGTTCAAATACTGCAGAATAGTTTTGTTCAAAATCCATCACTCTCAGAATTAAGCACATTCTCTTTCCCCAAATAAATTTTCTTGTCATCTCTTCTCCACCTGGTTTCTCTGTTGTTCACATCATCTGGGAGCATTTGTCATATGTGGCATCACAGAGTTGTAAATTTTATGCCTCATGTTCTGAGATCCATATGGTCCTATCGCTGGGGTAGAAAGGTCCAGTTTATAGCCATGCTGGCTGTAGAGGTATAGAGGACAGGGCAGCCATAATCATATTTAGGGCTGCAAGGTCCCATGGGAGCTATGAATCCCACATTGCAAATCTGGCACTTAGAACTGGGAAAATGTTCAAGTTCCCTTCAAATTCTTCACTCAAAAGATTAGAAAACTGGGGTGGGAGAGATGGCTCAGCAATGAAAGCATGTACCTGCAAAGCCTAATAACCCAGGTTTGATTCCCCACTACCCACATAAAGCCAGATGCACCAAGTGCATCTGGAGTTCATCTGTGGCAGCTGGACACCCTGATGCACCCAATCTCGCTGTCTCTCTTCTCTTTATTTCTCTCTCTCTCTCTGCTTGCAAAGAAATAAATAAAATGTTTTCAAAAACGAATAAAAGATTAGAAGACTAACAGCTGAGCTTTCAATCCCAGGTGGGATCATGGACAAGAATGTCCAATCACCTGAAACCCAAAGTCATGGGAAGATTTTTATAGAAAAACACAACAACTTGCATTAAAGGGAAAACCATCAGGTTTATTTTAATTGAAGTGTCTTTCCTTGAGCAAGTGTTAACGAAGTTAACGAAGGGAGCAGGAGTCAATGAAGGGAGCAGCTGATGATTGTAGTATGCCAAGTTCACAAGCACTGGAGCTCACCATCACCTGTGCCTTCAACGATTCTTTCCTTCCAAAAAACTCGTGATTGCTTCATAATGTCCACTTCCATCCACACCCCAGTTCTTGCCTCATTTTTTACGTCTTACTTTTTCCATCCCCAAGCCTTATTGGCTAATGGATTATAGGGAGCAGATCAATATTTCCTCTGATCCTATACTGCTGAGCCACAGTGGTTCCTTAATGCCCGCACCATCACACATGATTCCATATATGTCCTAACCCATGTTTTTGTCATTTTTATATTAGAAAGCAAAGGGAACAAAATGAATTCAGAATGTGCCTCCATCTGCCAATGAACCCAGATGTGAACAGATGAAGTAATTTCCATTATGGTAATTCCCTAAACACATACATTTTCTGATATCATCTTATAATTTGAAAAGAGTCCAAGTGAACTATGAGCTTTAGCCATGTTCACAGATATCTCTACACTGACATATGTGAAAAGCTTACACATTAAAAGAAATTAAATCTGTCAGAGCCAAAAAGCATTCTCTGCTTAAGTTGCTAAAAAGAAGAGTTTTGATTTTTTTTCTGTATTTCACTTTCTTTTTTATGTTGTCTTGGTATTTATCCTGGTTTTTTTTTTCTTTTTCACTCGCTCATCAATCTTTAGAATACAGGACATTTTGTAAGAATAGCTGTTCTTAGCAGTTGTCTGAGTTCACTTTGGAAACTTTCGTCATGCTGACAGTTCACCTAAGGTTATGAGAATTGGTGATAAGCTCTGGGAACGTCACAGAATTGGTGGGGAATCTGTGGAAATTACAGCTAGCTGACTGTGGAAACCTTTGTGGTTTGTGGATTGCAAGTCAAAACTCTGGAGTCTTCACTAAAGTAAAGTCTGAATAATAATCATTGAAATATCAGGAGGAAAGCATCAAAATGTGATTATATTGAAAAATGAGACTGCTGTATTTTTCCTGTCAACTTGCAGCTCTGGTTTTCTTGTGGGAGACAAACCACCCTCCTCATCACAGACTCACATGAGAATTCCCTTGGGATTCAAGGTTGGGCTCATTTAGTAAGAGGAGTCCTTTGCTGACAAGCTTTCAGCATCCATCAAGCACGTCAGAGTCTGCCTCCAGAACTCTGTGTTTCTCTCTGGAAAGAAGACCAAACAATCCAGAAGGCAATATGGGCCAGTGAGAAGGCAGCCTGCCCTGGCATTTCTCAGATCCTCAGGGAGGCTGTGCTGGATTTATCTTGACATGAAAGGCTAGGTGGGTGAGATGTAGAGCCTCCTCCCCTTCCCACCAGAGGACACAGGTGCAAACTCAGCCTATCCTTCATACTCTGGAGAAATATGCCCAGGCATCGTCATTGTAACAAAACACAAATGAACTGAACTGAATTCACAAAAATGGGATCCTAAAAGTCAATTTTGAGGAAAAGAGAAAGATTGTCCACCCCAGGAAGTACAAACTAACGGCTGTTTCCAAGTCACTGGCACTGTGCATGAAAACAGGAACCCCAACTCAAGGTGCTTTGCACAGTCAAACATGCTGTCAGCAACATTCAGGCAGGGTGGTGGTCTCCTCCATACTCATCAATGAAGTCCCTGGAGTATCCAGACACTTGAGGAAATGGAATCCCAATCTTAATATCTGTGATTAGCATGGGGGGGGGGGACAGAGGAGCTACTGGGGAAAGGAAAGTTCTGGAACCCAGGATTCATATGGGTGGCTAATGTCACCTAATATGACATCATAAGATGAAGTGGGATGTGAGAACTAATAGTTCTAACAGGTACCCTGTGATTGTTCTACACACCGTTGGACAGTAAAGCTTTAATTCCTGAGGAGAGGCATGATAGACATGGTCAGAAGAGGCCTGAATGCACTGTACACACTTGTACATATGGAGAATTTTGACAAGAGTGTGAAAAGCTAAGACATGCCTCAGTAGGAAGTTGGGTCTCAACTTGACATACTCTGGGCAGGAAACCATTGAGCCCGAATGAAATAACATTGCTTTGGATGAAAAGATGGAGGAGCAGCTGCTGGAGTGGACAGGGTATGAATTCAAGGTTCTAGTGATCCCAGTCACCATTAGTACTCCACTAACCACTGACTTAAAACAATCAAGCAAAGTATGATAGTATCTTTTTTTTTTGGCATGTGCATGTGTGTGGGGGTGTGGTGTGGTATGTGCTTCTTTCTATACATACTAGTGATGTGAGATTTTTGAAGTCTGGGGAAGGATTATATGTTCATAAAGATGCAGAAGCAGAAGACCCCAGGCCCATGGACTCCAACTTTGTGCCTTTGTCCGAGTTAACAAAAAACTAAGGGTAAATTATGAATTATGAGATTTGTTTTGGGGATAGTTAGGATCGAGGGGGAAGACTATCAGGAAAGCCCAAGACAAAAGAAGGTCTTCCCCAGGGGGAAGACATAGAACCTCCTCTCATATTTCAGGGTGCAAAGCCTCTGGAGAAGGCGTGCATGCACACACATAGAAAGCAAAGCAGGAAAGCCCAAGCCAAAGGTTCCCCCTCGCACATGGGGTCAGAGAGGACTAAAACTAGATAATTTCCTATCATAAAAATACTACCTTGCTCCTAATCCATATCACAAGCCTGTGTGTGTGAAACCAGACATAAGTCATATTTTTCCTCTCTAAGTACCATGTCTTTCTTTACTGGCTGTGCTTTTCCAGTAAAGACTGAAGACTTTAGAATCCTTGTTAACACAACATTCTGAGGAAACAGTCGGTATTATAAACCATCACTCTGTCATCTCCTTGAATCAAGATGAGGAAAGCAAATGGTCCCAAGCAAAATAGCAATGCCAGATTGCTAATTGCTAATGAGCCAAAATGACAAACCGTGAGAGGTTATTACCTACTAGGCATGAGACCTCTCATGGACAAATCAACACAGGTCATAATGGCTAGGTATAGGACCTCGTGTGAACAAATCCTGAGAGGTTTTATAGACTAAGTATGAATTCCAAAAAAGTCTGATGTAGACACTGGTGATGTTCTCATTCTATGCCCTCAAACAGGGGCTGGGACATTACGAATAAGATGTTTTCCCCAAGCCGCCTCTTCAAAACATAGTATGTGGCTGTTACCACAGTTATTAGGGTCAGCCTGAGACATAACAGTGACCCCTCCCACCACCAACAACTTTAAGAGTCTCAGGGTTCCCACTTGATCATGCCTAGATTAGGTGTGGGTTCTGGAACCACCTTCTGTCATTATAATTGAGGATAATTATTGGGCTGAGACGAGGGAATGGCACCTCCCTTTAGCCCCTACCTTAGCACACCATCCAAGGTCTCTCCCTTGTAGAACAGTTTTCCTCCTGTTCCTTAAATTTCTCTCTCTGAACCTCTTTCCCTCTCTTTGGCTGTCATACTCCCTGGCGGGTGCACCATATCTCCTCTTCCCTTCTCGAGCTTCTTCTTTCTCCTTCTTTCCTACTTTTCTCTTGCACTAATTACAATAAAGTCTGCCAACCAGCTCTTTATAACATAGTGAAGCCATTTACTTCAGTGCCTCTCTTCTGATGCCAAAAGACTAACATTAACAAGCCAGGTTCAGCCACCCATCCTCAAAAAGCCAATTAAACAGAGATGTAACAGTGAAGAGCAGAAAAAGAAAGTTCATTCAGTATAAGAGGGGCAAAGAGATCCAGTGACACCCTTCCCTAAGTCCATCTTTGGGATCTTGACGTGAGGCTTAGGTTTAAGTGGAAGGTCAGAGGCATGCACATCTAGCAGCTCTGATCAAGATATGCTTTCAGAATCATTACCCATCAATTTGTCTGGGCTCCAGTCTGTCTCCTTCACTGTGGTCTATAAAGTTGTAAATTGTTCCTAGAGGCCCTTTGGCTGGGGCCAGGGTTTCAGACTTTTTCTTTTCATAGCATGAGATTCCCGGGAAAAAATTCGATTTCATGTGGTCCATTATGTCATTACTCTGATAGCCAGTGGGAAGGCCCAAGTGTCTCTCTAGAATATCTTTCTTCCTGATGGGACACTTACAAAGGAGCTGTTTGTAAGTGAACGATTCCACTGGGTCTAGTTGGGTTGGGTCTGTTCCATCTACTTCCTGCTGAAGAGACCTTTCTTATCTCAAAAACGTTTCTGTGAACTGGACAGAAATAAGTTGGGAATGAAGAACACTAGGCAGGAGTCACCCACTGACCTTTCTTCCCTTTTCTTTGTGCCCAGAATCAGATGTTGCCGACTTCGATGGCAGGAGCTCCCTGCTCTACAGGTTCAATCAGAAGCTCATGAGCACTCTCAAAGACGTGGTCTCCCTCAAGTTCAAGAGCATGCAGGGAGATGGGGTCCTGTTCCATGGAGAAGGTCAGCGTGGAGACCACATCACCCTGGAGCTACATCGGGGCAGGCTGGCCCTGTACCTTAACTTGGGTAGGTCAAGGTTTTGCCCGTCATCTTCCATGGTAGGCAGTGGAGAACGTCTCTATAGATGGTCACACACATGGGGGGGGGGGCTTCCAGTGTGCCAGACAGTCTGGAGTGCTAAGTGGTACATTTCCTTGACCTGAAAGAGAGAGAAAAAGCACTGTATTACCAAATGTGTCTGCCAGAGATATCATTGTTTACACAAGATAGTACTGCTCTATAGGGGGGAGCTACAAGCTAATTCATAGGTGTTTGCTTAGTTATATATATTTGTCTCTTTTTAAAAGCAATTCAAACACTAACTTACTTTAAAAGGTTTAAACATAGGCCTATTACAATAATATTGCTCATGATTGAGTCTTTTGGGAATATTTATGAAATTAAGTATCAAAATAAATGGATAAGAAAATCTTTCATTGTTTCGTTCTTAGTGGAAGTTCACACATGTGAATAGAAAAGAGGAAAGCTCCTGGGACTTCCCACCTCTTCTTACAGAAAACCACGTTTTCTTTAAGCAGCCTAGCTATGCCAGGATGAGTCCTGGACTTGTAAAATGCCTGATAATTTAGAGTAGAATGCTTTCCTGCCTCCCTGTGGTTAGGATTTCAGCACTTTCTTGTTAGTTGGTTTCTATCTTGACTTGCCTCACTGAAGGCAAATATATATTTATTTAACTTCTCATACTAGGAACAAAAGAAGGTCTCATATGTCTATAATGGAAGGAAGGAAGGAAGGGAGAAAGACAAAGAGAGAGAGAGAGAGAGAGAGAACAAGCAAAATACAGAAGTCAGAGACAGAGAGAGAGAGAGAGAGAACAAGCAAAATACAGAAGTCAGAGACAAAATTCCTAAAAGTGCAGAAGAAACCAAATGAGCTGTTCTGTATGAAAAAACATAACCAAGAGAAGATAAATTGAGCAAAAAGCAAGTAACTATTTTGTACGAGAATGCCTCCCTGCTTTCTAATGAATATTTGTTAATATTAAGAGGAGGAAGAGAATTATTATTTAGTATTTACTACCAAATAGAAAGGAAGGAAAGACAGTGGAATGCAAGTCAAAGCCTCAAGTTACATGGGAGAATAGAAAACCAATCAGAGCCAAATATAGTTTTCAATCAAGAATGAAATAAGAATGAAGATTGAAGACTCACCCTGTGGTGGTTTTAATATAAAATGTCCCTCATAGCCTCATGTACTTGTGATTATGCCTCATGCCCAGTCCTCAGATGGAGCCTTTGATGCCCTGCTGAAGATGTATTATTGGGGGTGGACCTGGGGGTTTTTAGTTAATAAATTAGTTTAATAGTTAATAGACATGTCACCAGCTCACTCAGACTACTTTCTTCCCCTGATATCTGGCTTGTGTTGGGCTTTCCCTGCCACAATGAAGCTTCACCTCAAAACTTTAACCTGACATAAACCCTTTTCTCCCATAAACTGCTTCTGGTCAAGTGTTTTGTCTTAGCCATGAGAAGGTATCTGCAACACACCTCAGAAGGGAACAGTGTGAGTCTTTATTTTGGGGCATCTCCAAGGATCTTCTTGGCCTCCATGGGGAAGATGAGAAAGAAGGGTTGAGTAAATCTACAGAATTCCCAGTTGAACTCATACAACTGACTCCTAACATGTTGGATGGGATAAAAACTGCCTGGAGACATGTGCATTGCTCTGCCGTTCTCTTCAAGTGATGCTGTGATGAGTTTCTAATTGACTATCTATATTATTTGGGCAGATTCAGTTCTATGGTGAAATTTAACTAGCAGATGCCCTTGGCTAACTTCCCAAGGTAGAAAATTGACTTTTTTAGAATTACTAAAGCAAATGAGATTTTATGCATCAATGCTTAAGTGAGTTAGAACAATTTATATTCTCTCTCCTCTCTCTCTCCTCTAACTGAAGCCTAGTCTAGCATGGAACTCACTCTATAGCTCCAGACTGACTTTTTTTTTTCAGACTGGCTTTGAACTCACACTGATCCTCCTATCTCAGCCTCCCAAGTGCTGGGATCAAAATGTGCGCCACCACACCCAGCTCTTTCCCTTTTTATTTATTTTTACTTTTTAAGCATATTTTGTTTATTTATTTATTTATTTGAGAGAGAGAGAAAGAAAAAGACACACACAGAGAGAGAGAATGGGTTTGACAGGGCCTCTAGCCACTGCAAACCACCTTGTGTATCTGGCTTTATGTGGATGCCGGTGAATTGAACTTGGGTCCTCTGTTTTACAGGCAAGCACCTTAACCAATGAGAAATCTCTCCAGCACTCTTTCCCTTTTTAATTTGTGTCTGTTTCCTTCTGGTCGCCCATGGAAATCTGCCCTTTTCTGATTTGCAGCAGCCCAAAGCACACAGGCAGGAAGAGAATCAATGCACAGCAAGTATTAAACAAGACATCAATAGTGCATGTGGGCCCCTCATCCTTCAAGAGTACAATGTCCTTGAACTAAAGCAGAATGCTTGGGCAATCCCAGCACATATAGCTGTGTTAAAGGAGAACCTGGAATCCACCAAATGTTTGCAGAATGTAAATCCCTCAGGAGTCAGGGACAGGGTTCAGAGATTAAGGCCCTTCATGGATGACCCACTCCTGAGATGTTGGTTAGTTCTTCAGACTATCCAGAGTCCAGTGAACATACACTTTTGTTCTTTGGGTTTTCACCTTTTTTTCCCCTGGTTTTTCAATGTAGGGTCTCGCTCTAGCCCACGCTGACCTGGAATTCCATATGTAGTCTCGGGCTGGCCTCAAACTCATGGTGATCCTCCTACCTCTGCCTCCCAATGACACATATTTATGGAACATGTATCATGTCTCTTGAAAGATACTTTTCAATTCAATAGTTTTGGGAGTTAACTCTTGGCACTCTAGTATATATTTTGAATCTATATGCACATATATACATATTTCATTTAAGTTACACAGTAACTCTAGTCATTATTTTGAACCACACTCCATGATACTGTCAGAACACATCACTGCTTAGATACAGAACATGGATCAAAACTCTCTTGCAGTATCCAAACAGTAGTCACTAAGCTGTTCTATACCTCCATCAAACTACAATGTATTGAACATCAGGGAGATGATATTCATGTGAAGTTGTGAGAATGACCAGATCAAGATGGAAGGGCTTGAGTTATCTGGACTTGATCATAAAGTAGGAAGTGTTTCAGTGTCAGTGAGATCAGGTGTGACACATTCCTCATAAATGCTGTCATTTATTAAATAACTGTTATTAATAACTGTTAGGTTAAAAGTCCTATTTGTGGCTGGCAGATTATTCAGAGGGTAAAGTGATTGCTGTACCATCCTGAGGACCTAAGATTGAATCCTCAGAACTGACCTACAATGTTGGGTGTGGCAGCACCGGCCTGGAATCCCCACACTGGGGATGCAGAGAAAGGGAATCCATGAGGCCCACGGACTAACATGTCTAAGCACATTGATGCTTGGTAACTGATTTGCAGGTTCAGTGAGAGACTTTGTCTCAGAGAACACAGTGAAGGGTGATTGAGGAAGACGCCTGACATTGATCTCTGACCTCATCATGCATGTGCACATAGGCACATGCACATCCATACACACAAGTTCAAGTGTACAGTCATGAACATGCATACACAGGTGGACAGCTCACGCAAATACACACACACACACAACACTATTAAAGCTGATTTTAAAGGATGTTTCTACTTATCTTTTAAACTTGTATATTAATTTAAACAGACTCTCTCTATATGTAATGGTGCATATGCACCCAAGACCATTGAATTTTAGATTCCTCCCCTATTCGCCATCTGGATTACATCTAGGCAAAAGGTTAACTGAAACAAACCATTCAGGGCTGCTCACACTCTGTATGTTCAGATTCCTTTCTTCAAGTGCCTCTACCTGTCCACTGCCAGAAGGAATAAGTGATAAAATGAATTTCAGAAGACAAACATTTCAAGACCCTTGTATAGATTGCCTCAAAGCCTTTGGTAGTATTTAAGCCGTTTTCAAGCCCAATTAGAAAAGATTCTATTAATTAGATTTTTCTTTTGTTTCTGGCTCCAAACTTAGCTTCTTCATGGTTTTATCATTTTTATGTTTCTCAATTACCCATGAGTTTTTTTTACCTTGTCTTAATAATTTGAAATCTAGTTACAACTAAGTTATTGAGCATCAAATATGATTGAGATAAAACTTAAAATAGATGTTCCTGGATAAAGAGCTTGATAATGTCCTGAGAATTACATTTTATTGTAATTCAGTATTGAAGATTTCTGGGAAAGCTTCCATAGGACCACCATTTTTATTTTTTAGATAAATTTTGTTTTTGTTCTTTATTTTTGCTGTTGTTTTACCAAATCCATTTCCACTGACCTTGTTTTAATATAAGCTATGTGAGGGTTAATACAGAATAACAAAAGAAAGGATGGTTGAATTCATTCATGCTTTATTCTGTCTGTTCAATTAAAAAGTAAATTTGTGAGTACAGACATAACACAGGGGTAGAGAACTTGCCCAGAATGTGTAAGGCCCAGAGGAGTTTCTTTTTATGGGCTCCAGGGAGAAGTGGAGTTGGTTGGTAAGAGGTGTACTGTGGGTGGTTCTCTTTTTGATTGACAGACCTGGGTTGTTATCTTTTCTTTATTATGCATGTCATTTCTCATGATGCATCTGATTTTACTTATAACACTGCCCTATCATGCATAGGCACAGATTGTAAATAGGGCTTTTTCTCAAAAGTCCATTCAGAGGGTATAGTTTTTCTTACTGTACATGCACCTAAAACTGGTCCTAACTGGACCAGACTATCTTCCTTAGCTTTAGGATATGTTTAAAGATGTGTTTGGTCATAAAGGGGGAGTTACAAAGCTGCTGCTGCTAAGGAGGGATCTATCTCATTGTTGGAAATGGGATGTCAATGCAGGGCTAGATCCCAGGATGCTGGGTACATTGTTAACAAAAGGGTATGTGTAGTCCAAGCTAAGTGGAAACCCGGGGTAGCTAAGCTAGTCCTATACTTTTCTGACTCAAGATGATAGTGAACAAAATTGGGAGAATCATTATATGATTTCAGAAGAGTGATTAACTTTTGTACCATAGCAGAAATCTGTGAGTAATAAAGGAGATTGTTTTTCAACACAACAATATCCTAAGTGGCAGATAAAAGAAACAAAACAGAAAAGGACAAAAAATGTCAAAATTCATATAAAGATTATAGCCTAAATACAAATTGGTGGAAAAGTAAATAGACAAAAATATGATAGTTCCCTGAAAAGGAAATAAAAATGAAGAGCTCTTCAACTCCAGCCATAGCAAGAGAAATATGTATTTAAATGACTCAAATGTAAGTTTTATCTACCAGGCTGTGGATAAGTACACTCGTGAATTATTATGGGGCATTTAAGTAGCTACAGCCTGTATGACGATTATTTGGCAGTGAAAAATCACATTCTGACACAGTTGCCAAAATAGTCCATCTTCATTGTAAATTCTGATTTATCAGTTCACTCATTCCTCCCATTCCTTAAACAGATGATCAGAACACATCAACCTCACACCTAGTGTCTGGTGGGTTCATTTGGTTCACTTTTCTACGGTTGAGATAAATCCTGTGAGATGATGGTGCTGGTGACAATACATGGTGCTACAGGCACCCAACAGTGGCAGCTAGAAAGGTTATCTCCCTCCCCTTTTCCTTTGCACAGACAAACTCACCATGCCCACTGTCCCTTGATTTATTCCAAGTGTCTCTTTCCTCCCACACCAGATCATGATCTGCTTTCTCCACTCACAACACCCCAAGAACATGTACGTTTTCTAAATATGAGCTCCTATCTTTTCAATCTTATTCATGTGGCCTATGTGCTAGAGTTACTGTCACAGTTTTAACTATACAAGTTCATTCCTTTGCAGGCCTGGGTGTGTGCATGATTTGAGTGGAATCTGATTCTGGAGTCTGTGGCAGAGCCTGTGTGTTACTCATTCAGAAGTCCTTGACTATTGCCTGTGGGTACCAGGAATCCCTTACCTGTAGAAGAGCAAGCTGTCCTTGCCCACAAACCTTGTGGTACTCTAAGCTATTCATGGGCAGGATTCCAAGGTGTCATTGGCGCATACACCATCCTACTTTCCTCCCCTTCACAGATGATGGCAAAGCTCGGCTCAGCAGCAACCCACCCTCAGCCATCCTGGGCAGCCTCCTGGATGACCAGCATTGGCATTCAGTCCTCATCGAACGGGCTGGCAAGCAGGTGAACTTCACGGTGGACAGACACATGCACCACTTCCGGACCAAGGGCAAGGCAGACGCCTTGGACATTGACTATGAGGTGAGTCCATTCTCCCTGTAGAGTCTCAGGAGCAGTCAGGACATCTGTAACAGAGCCTGTGACAGAAGGCATAGGTGCAAAGGAGATCTTGTGGCTGTTCTCCCTGCATCTGTGCTGGGCAGTCTACTAGGGGAGGAATCTCAGAAGGAGCTGAGCAGTGACGTGGAGAATGCCATGACCACAGGCTGGGTGACCCATAATGAGTAGGTCGTGAATGTGAAAATCAGCAATTCTCCCTTTTGCTATGTGTGTATTTGTTTATGTAAAAATCTGTATATATGTGTACATGTATAAGTTTGTATATATATGCAAATATATTGTGTGTATATATGTTTGTATATATGTGTGCATGTGGACATGTGTTTGTGCTTACATGTGTGTAAATATATATATATAAATGTATGAGTATATAAGTGAAAGTATATATTAGTATATCTGTGTGTAATATATCTATATATGCATGCATTTATACTCCATGTGTGTATTTATATGTGTATGTATGTGTTTGCATTATCATATTCTGTGCTTCTATGTTTTGTATGTGAGTACATATGTGCATGTGTGTGTGCAGTGTGTATGTGTATGGGTATGTATATACTTGTGGTTTCTTGTGTCTCTTATTTTTATATAGCCATTATTTCTTTTAAAACACTTCAATTAGTTGGGGTAATGAAAAATATAGAAAGAGGGCTGGAGAGGTAGCTCAGCGGTTAAGGCACTTGCCTCTAGTGCCTAAGGCCCCAGGTTCAATTCCCCAGTACCCACATAAGCCAGACCCACAAGGTGGTTGCCGTGGTTCTCTCTCTGCCCTATATAATATTTGCATTTTCTTTTTTCTCATAATAGTCAGATTGGTATAAACACATTAATTTCTAATTATCTCACTGTACTATTACTTGTCTACCTACACTCCTGGAGGTTTATTCCTCTTCTGTCTGTGCAGAGGAACCATCCAGCACTGGGCTGGTGTAGCACATCTTTCCCCAAAGCCATCTTCAGGGACATCCCACTGAAATCTGGAAATGCCCAAGGATAAGGATTTATACCTAAGATGCTGGCACTCACTCTAAGTCAAGGTTTGATTTATTATTTTGTGGATTGTCTAGTCTAAGGGTCAGGAAGCTGTGTCTGGCTTGAAGCCTATTTTCTTATATCTTATTATTTGAGGTCAGCTTTTGCATTGTTATTTTGTCTGTGTGGCACTTGGGATTGAATACAGAGCCTTGCACACAGTATGCAGGCAATTTACAAGTAAACTAGAGCCCTAATACTTTATTCGGTTATTTTATTTCTCTCTGTCTCTCTCTCTCTCTCTCTCTCTCTCTCTCTCATTTTTTTTCGAGGTAGGCTCTTGCTCTAGCCCAGGCTGACCTGGAATTCACTATGTAGTCTCAGGGTGGCCTTGAACTCATGCAATCCTCCTACTTCTGCCTCCCGAGTGCTGAGATTAAAGGCATGTGTCACCACGCCAGGCTTTTTTTTTTCTCTTTTGACACAAGATCTACATAGCCCAGCCTTTGGCTTCAAACTACCTACATAGCACAACATGACATTGAACTTTAAATTTTCATGCCTCCACCTGCTCAGTGAGGGGATCACAGGCATGCACCAATATGATCAGTTTATGTAGTACTAGAGACTGGATGCAATCTAGGGCTTTTGACAAGCAAGGCAAGCTTTCTACCAACTAAATCACATTGCAGCCCCCATTTTTTTGTGGTTTCTTTTTTAATTTTGAGGCAAAGTCTTGCTAAATTACCCAGGCAGCCTTTGAAGTTCAGACCCTCCTAGGCCACCAGGGCTGGTTAATTTTCACATCCTTAAAGATTTGAAAAACAATTAAGAAATAAAAAAGAATATGTGGCAGGGAACTTGACTACAGACAAAAGTATATAAAAATAGAAATTATCAAAATAGAAGAGGGCTGGTTAGAAAGAAGGCATTTGGTGGAAGAGAGGAGGGGGACAACGAAGGTATTGGGAAGAGATTGAATGACTTCATGCTCATGTATGAAAACAATAAAAGTTTTAGAAAAAAATCCCCAAACATCAAAAGCATCCTGTATGACACAAATCAACTGGCTATACTAGGATATAGAACAAAGATTATAGCATTGTTAATCATTAGTAAATTGTGGGTCACATTCTTTAATCAGAATAACATTATGCATGTGACACACACAGGGACCTGCACTGA
This sequence comes from Zapus hudsonius, assembly GCA_004024765.1. Classification (NCBI taxonomy): domain Eukaryota; kingdom Metazoa; phylum Chordata; class Mammalia; order Rodentia; family Dipodidae; genus Zapus; species Zapus hudsonius. Next base: position 3,348 of record PVHP010001926.1, on the reverse strand, counting down.
TATGTATGTGTGAGTGTGTATGATTGTGTAGGTGTTCCATAAGACAGCAAGGTTGTAAACCATTATCAACACAGCACCTGAGAGTCAGAGGAGAGTGAATGACAAACTCTAAGAATTAGTCAAGGTCCAGCTGACAGAGGCCATGTGAGCCTTGATAGAGACCTTAAATAATGGCGTAGAGAGCACTGAGAACTCATTTGTAGGATACTACCATAGCAAGTTTTATGTTTTCAAGCTACTAAGTCTAAATATTTGGTTCATAAGTCAGCCCTAGTTAGCAATCCTAGGAGCTTGTTAATGAGAACCAATTCAGACCTATTTCAGACCTACTGAACTAGCAACTCTGGGAGGGGATGGAGTACTCTGGACCTAGAAGCCGTCCAGACAACTCTGATACCTCCTAATGTCTGAAGACAACTGTCTCAGCTGTGGGTCTGAAGTTTGAATGTAGCTTGGAATTTGCAGGTGGGAGGAGGGAAGTTGCTAGATCAAGCCTAGCAAATCCTTAAGAGAAACTACCTGAGTCATTGATGGGATAATCATAGAACAGGAGAGTTGGATATGAATGATGAATGAATTAGGAGCTGGTCCATTTTCTTCAGTCACCATAATGATCCCTTTTGTTTTGATTCTACCTTTTGTATATTGCAGGTAAGATATGTCAAAACACGTGTCCTCTTTTACTCAGAATGCAAGCTGAATGAAAGATACTTTTGAGTAATGAAAATCAAACTTTGTGAATACCTACCACTTTCCTTTGTCAACTTGTTTAACTGGTTAAAAGAAAGAAAGAAAAAAAGAACGATTCAGGTCAGACCTGGTGGTGGCTGGTTTTTAATCCCAACACTTGAGAGGCAGAGGTAGGAGGATAGCTTGGAGTTTGAGAGGAACCTGGGACTGCTGAGTGAATTCCAGGTCAGCCTGGGCTAGAGTGAAACCTATTCCTCAACCCTCCCTATCCCCACAAAAAGCAAAAGAAAACATGGCATTACAATTGTTTCAAATCACAGCAATATCTCTTATAAATTGGATGATAACAATGATAACAAAACACAAAAAAATCATTTTTCAGAGGCAGGGGAAATAGCTCAGTGGATAAAGTGCCCATTGCACAGCCTTGAAGACCCAAGATTTGATCCTCACCATCCATGTTCATTGCAGGCCACTTGTAATACCAAAAGCACTAGGGAGGCAGAGACAGGGTATCCCTGGGGCCAGCTGGCTAGTTAGGCTAGTCAAAATGGCAAACTCCAGGTTCAAGGGAGAGACTCTATCTGAGTTAACAAGGGAAGAGTGATCAAAGAAGAAACCCCATGTCAACTTCTACCCTCAGTATACATGTATGTGTACATAGGTATGCACACCACAGATATGTACATGCACACATGTAAACATGCATACGTATGCAAAAAAAATCACTGTTCAACCTATTTCCCCCAAATACTTACTCATTAATGTCCAAGAAGATGGTTCTAAAATCTTCCCTGTTGTCTCAATGATCCTTGAACTGCAAGTCTCTGCCTGCTTTTTATGGTGGTTTGAATCCGATGTCCCCCATCAACTCATGTGTTTCATTGATTGGTTCCCAGTTGATGGTGATGTGAGAGTTTCTAGAGGAGGTGTCTTGTGTTGCTGGGGTGTTTTAGTCCAGCTTCCCCTTTGCCAGAGTTTGAATCACTCTCTTGCTGCTGTTTTCCACCTGTTGTGGCAGAAGTGATGTCCAGCTTCTGCTCATTTCATGCTTTTCTCTGCCAGCATGTTGCTTCCCCTGGAGACTGTGAGCCAAAATAAAGCCTTTCCTCTCATCATTGCTTTTGCTTAGGTGTTTTGTTCCAGAAATTCAAAGCAACTTCAACCGTCTATAGTCTATTGTCTATAGAAGCTGTGCAAAATTACAGCTCCCTGACATCAAAATGAATGTCAGCCTTTGGGGAAATTAAACCCAATGATGTCACTCAATTTATGAGGTTGGAGCCAGTTTCTTCAGAGTATGTATGGGTGTCCTGGGTTCTAATTTTTAAAAAATGCTCCTTAGAAAAGAAATATACTGAAATATTTCTTTCAAGTGACATTAGCTTCAGGAGACTCAAGATTCTTATAGATTGTGGGAACCAGGATGCTCTGGTATTCATCAAGAAAGACAGATCAAGGAATAGTGGTAAATTGTAGTGTATGATACTGGAAGTAATTGTAGTGTATGGTACTGGAAGATGAGATGTATGTTTCAGTAGAAATTTCTAGCCTTGAAGAGTCTCCTCAAAGGGGATGGTATAAGGTACCCTGGGGGATGGAAGTCTGTGTTCGGTTCACCTCTTCCCCACTAACTTGCAACATAAAGTTGAAAGATGAAAACTCTCAATTACATGTACCCAAAAGCAAAATTACCACAGCTGTTGGAAAGAATACAGCTGAACAAGGCATTTAAATCTAAGGTGGGCTCCACCAGCAGGAAGGGTTCAGATCACATGTCCTTACTTTCATGATCAGCCATCACAGCATGCCTGCTGCCTTTAGAATTGTCCACTAGCATTTTTTTGTATCAGGGATTATTATTATCTTTTGTGTGTGTAATATTTAATACAACACACAATATGTGTGTTAATATGTATGAGGGCTGACATGTACATGTGTGCATGTACACAAGGAAGCCAGAGGACAACTTCAAGTGTTATTCTTCAGGAATGCATTTACTTGTTTTTGAGACAACATATCACATTGTCCTGGAGATCATGAATTTAGACTGAGTGGCCAGACAGTGCCATGGATCTGTCTTTCTCTTCCCCAGAGTGGGGATTAAAGGTGCATCCCCAAACACCATGCATTTACCTAGGTTCTGGAGATTGAACTCAAGTCCTCTTACGACCTGAGCGATCTCCCCAGCCACTATTAGAGCTAATTTTGTTATATAGTCCTCTGTTCATTTACAGATTTTATCACTATGCCATATTATTTAGCCCCCAATACATGATAATTCTCATTCCTCATCTTAGACTACCTTAACTATGTCATCAAGTGACGTGATGACTTTCTCTGAAGCAACTGGCATGGTATTTGACACCCTATGAAGTTCTAAGTTGTCTGCTTCTCTTCTATCCCAGGATGAGAACACAAGCCAGGGTTCTCAGAGTCCTATCAACGAGATAAGAAGCAGGAAGAATGTATTCCCCTAGGAATGTCTTTCCAGTTCATGCCATGTAGCCCATGTGACTTCTCCAGCTGCTGGAGAAAGACAACAGCAGTCCAGTCTCCTTCTAGCCTGGAGCAAGAAGATTCCTAGAAGAGGTGCCAGAGGGCATCATCTTTGGGCATCTTCATAATCCAAGATATCCTTGAGCTTTGGAAAACATG
>PVHP010001925.1:50666-98013 GCA_004024765.1 Zapus hudsonius | reverse complement strand
TAGTAAGCCACACTGTTGCTGTGATAATGTGACATGAGAGGTATTTACATTGGAGGACCAATTTCTGGTTCCTTACATGCTGTTGTGAAGTGCAGAATTCTACTAAAAGATGCCTCTGTTTAATGTATCTCATATATTTCTGAGAGAGGCTTTACAGGCAGGTTGGGCAGGCCCAGCTTGTAAGTTAATGGCAGCAAAATGAGGGTACAATAGATAAGTCCAAGGAAATAAGATATTTATAAGAAACTAGGACCAGCTTACAATGAATGGTCATTATGTTAGGAAAAGAAAGTTTCCAATCATTCAGTCAGTTTAAGCAGGCTTACCTGCATTCCTGAATCATCTCCGCAGAAGTTTTTGCTCCCATACATACTCCCCTTGTTTTATATGAGGACATATACCCTCTTGTTTTATACACACCAACTCATACCTACCTAAAGTATATGCTTGCTTGGTTTTGCTGGCTCTATATAGTATGGTGATAAATGAGGTCATTTTTGCATTCATTACATTACAGAGCTCATGAAGGCCCACCTTCATGCCTGACTGGGAATAGAAGGTAGCCAGGTATCTTGGAGGCAGTCTCTGAGTCAGCATTCTGATTTTGGAACAGAGTGGGTTTTACTGCTTTTCCAGAAGCAAAGCTGCTAAACCAATAAGAATAATTTATTTCAAGTAGTTCAAGTATAAGGTAGTTTCAAGGTATCTGTTTATTTGGTTGTGCAACTTAGAAAAGACTATCATTCTTGAGAAGAGGACAACATCCAATGGAGCAACCAACCTGTACTTTGGCAGAAACTGCTTCTCTAGCTGTAGTAACAGGGTCTTTTTTAGCAGGTCTGAAGTAAAGAGATAACACTGTCTTTTCTTAGTCTTCCTGCTTTCAACCTCCACAGTTTGTCCACTAACATGTTTCCTTTAACGATGTGGTTCTTAGAGTAGATAACCCCAAATGGTAACAGTTTCCCCAACAGCAACTATGTTGAATTCTTACGACTTAGGGAAGCTTCCTATATAGTTGCTAACATTAATTGCAAGAAATAAGGATATAATGTTTTGAGACGTAAACACATCAAAAAAGTTAAGATACAGGATAAAACTGAAAAGTTAAGTAACAAAATTGAAAAGGGTTGTAGACCAACTTGAAATCAGTTTGTATCAAACTCCCTTTTAGGGGTAGTGTTCATTGTTTAGTATTTCAGAAGTATTGAGTTTAGAAATCAGTTGGATGATAGATACTTGCCTTTGTATGTTTGTCTTTCTCATGTATTTTTAAATAACTGTGAATCTGTACTTTAATAAAATTTTTCTTTGATGTAAATAAAATTATTTAAGAAAGAACTTTTCCAATTCAGTCATTAAAACTGCACTGATGTTTTTCAAGTTTGTTTTTAAGCAACTGAATTTGTAAAATTAAAGTAACTGAAAATTTAAAAAAAGTAGTACACTAAGTTATTTGGTGGAGGATATATCAAGACAGCATAGGATCCAAGTTGTCCATAGCTATTTCTCACTGCCTCTATCCATGTTGAGGAGAGAGAGAGAGAGAGAGAGAGAGAGAGAAGAGAAGAAAATATGTGAAAAATATGTTGTTTGGGAAAGAAAGGAGTGTGAACTAACTGGTTTAAAGCTGTGGCCAGGGAAGACAAAGTATATTTGGACAAAGTAGCTGTAATTCTTAGAGATTAGTGCTATTTCGGAGAAACCATGCACTTCTCATGGTGCCTTCAGCACAAGGCCCCACCCAACAAAGGCATCAAAGGATATGACTGAAAACATATTTGAAAAGCATTTCCTTTCATTTAAAGGGAGAATAACTGAATAGAGTTCTGAACAGTAATGGCAGCCTTGGTTCAGCTATGTAGGTACTTAGACACTACTACAGTTGTTCAAAGGGGCCAGGCTACTTCTTATGCTGGCAGCAAAATGTGATGGTGTTTCCCCTGTAGCTCTGGTTTTGCCAGCATGCAAAATGCAGGAGATATAGGGTCATAGAGGCTTTCACCAAGGTTCCAGCAAGCTGCTGAGGCCAGGCAGTGGGTTTCAGGTTTCCATTCTCTGTATGGAGCTCTGAATGGGGATGTGTGTGGTACTGTGAAGGTGAAACCTGACAGGAATGGAGACCCTAGGTTGTTGGAAATGCCAGAAACATGGGCTGTCTGCTGAGAAAAGCTATAGGCACCACATTGAGTCAGCCCAAAGAAGAGACCATACGTGCTGAAGGCAGCTGAGCTAAGGGTCAAGGACTCCCCAGCCTACTGGAGCCCCGATAATGCTGTAAGAGCCCCATATGCCAAACACAGAGCTGCAGGGTGCAGTGTTTGTCCTTCTGGCTTTTCTTTCCTTTTGTGCCTCCTTTACTTCTTTTGGAGAGGGGATCTTTACTCTGTGCCATTATATATTGGAAGTTTATAGCTTTTTTAAATTTTATCAGACATCACAGTTTTGTGTCTCAGATGAGACTTTTGAACAGTGTTGGGATTATAATACTATGGAGGACTTTTTAATTAGCCTTAATGCTTTTGCATTATGGGATAGCCATAAGCCTATGGTGGTCCTAGGCTGAACATTATGGTTTGAATATGTACTGTCCCTATTGTGTGACTTTTCCTGGGGAGCCATGAACAAGTATCTATTCATCCCAGATAAGGCATGAAACAGTCCAAAGAAATAATTACAAATCCAAGTCTAATATGGTGAATCAGCGAGTTTATTATGATTGTTTACAGGAAAATTGATGAGAGTTTACTTATAGGAGCATGGGTGACTCAAAGGCATTTGGATCTTCCAGAAACCAACATGAAACCTGCATCACCAGAGCTCCCAGCTTGCAGGCAGCTAGGTTAGGAATGCATATCCTCCTAGGCCATGGGATGCATATCCTCCCCTGCAATTATTTACTGATTTTATAATCTTGCAAGTTTCAGGAGCTTCCTGAGCCTTCTAAGTTTTGTTTACCTACTGGCCTTATGAGTCTCTCTCCTCCTTCCAGGGGGGGGATGTTTCAATCTGGAGGAAATAGTTACGCAATAGTCCTCTAAGGATGGTGTTTGAGTCACCAGCTTGGTCACCAGCTGGTGGAAATTTGTTTGTTAGTAGGTGCGTTCTAGCTGGAAGGAAGTGGGTCTCAGGAAGGCAGGGTTTGAGGATTATAGCCCAGCTCCACTTCTTGTCCCAGTCTGTACATTCTGACCACGTAACCAGTCACTTCACACTTCTGCTGCCACTTCTGTGAGCTTCTTCTGCCAGCAAGCTTTCCCCTCCATAATGGAGTATACCCTCTCAAACCATGAAAGAAAGAAGATCCTTTTCTCTTAAGTTGCTTTGATCAGACACTCTGACACAGCTATGAGAAAAGTAACTAATGGTCTGTTCCTTCATATGTGGTATGTAGTCCACCTGGTCTACCAACAGAGTGGCTGAAATTCTTCAGATTCTGGTACATTCACATGTTAGGGAAAGTGGGTGTTGTACATGCTGTAATAGACACACGAAAAGGCCAGCTCTTACAATACAATGTACCCTGTAGTCAACCTCATGGGGGCCATTGGACTTGCAAGCTTATTAAAAAGGTGCAGCAGGGGTTCTCTGCAGGCTCCTGCCAAACTGGTACAGGACTAGAGGAGCTTATCTCATAGAGAGTGTTCAGAGCCTAGATTCTGCTCTGCTCTTCAGGGCAGCAGGAGATGGTACTGGTGAGGTGAAAACTTAATTCCAATCATGTCAAACAAACAGTGGCAACGTCAGCCCATCAACAGGAGGCAATAAGCTCATGAGGCATAAAATATTGTTCAGTTCACCCCACTAACTTAACTGTGGCCATGCCTAGAGAAATTATATAAACAACTATTAGAACATCTCTCTTGCATGAGATATTCACCTATTTTCTGCTGCCAAAACCAATAAACCACCTCCCTGGCTGAGTCATCCAAACATTTCCTTTGACAGCAGTAGCTTTCAACTCCCAGCTGTGGAGCCAAGTTTTATGACAAATAGTCTACCAGCCCTATATTTAGATATGAAGGAAGTTTTCTACCGCCATTAAAAACATACCGTGCCGTTGTGGGCAGAACTTCAATAATCCCTGGAAAGCAAATTGAGAGGAAGAAATGCATCATTTTCCATGGCTCTGAAACTGCAGGTTGGTTTTGTCTAAGACATAGATAGTGCCATAAAGCCAAGGCATGAACACCATATGTGCACATGGGCACATGCCCTCATCTTTAAATCGTTTACTGGAATGAGTGCTAAATCCCATGGCTCTAGGCTGCAGATGAGTCTGAGGCTGGATGCCCTTCTTCTCGTGGACTGACACTGAAGTTGTCTTAAAGACTTAAAGACTTAAAGACTGTGAATTACTCATAGTTCACGTGACATTCTCCAGATTCTGTTAAGAACGGTTTTCCACAAGCTTGACAGTTACAAGTCAGGACAATCCTTGTTTTCTTGTACTTGAACCATGTAAAGACCATAAAGTGCATAATCTCCCAACTACCATGACCAGGACTGGCTCCTCAGGATTCATGGGCAGGACAAGAATAACAAAGATTCAGCCATTTTCTTTTAACTTCAAATATGTGAAAGGAATCATATGTCATAGCTATAATATCTTGCAAGTGCTTAAAGTATAGCTCCTTCAAAGTATTCTGAATATTGAATATTGCTTGACTTTTATAAATGAAAAGTCTCCAATGCATTATAGTTATTTATCCTAATCTCAATTTGAGAGAAATTCCACAATGCTTTGACTCTATGGAGTTATTCCAAAATATCATGCACAAGGCCCTGGATTCAATCACTAGCACAGCCTAAAACTCAGTGCAGTGGTGCATGCCTCTAAATCCTAGCACCTAAGAGGCTGAGGCAGGAGGTACAAGAGTTCAAATCACCCTCAGCTACATTGAAAGTTCAAGGCTGGCCTGGGCTATGAGACCTTATCTCAAAAACAAATAAGCACAACCACAAAAATTAACCAAACAGGGGTCTGGAGAAATTGCTCAGTGGTTAAAGACACTTGCTTGCAAAGTCTGATGGCCTGAGTTCAAATCCCCAGTACCCATGTAAATAGCCAGATGCACAGAGTGGCACATGTGTCTGAAGTTTGTTTGCAGTGGCAATAAGCTATGGTGGGCCCATTTATTTTCACACACACACACACACACACACTCTCTCTCTCTCTCTCTCTCTCTCTTTCTCTCTTTCTCCCTTTCTCTCTCTCTCTTTCTCTGTTTCTCTCTATGCTGTCAAATAAGTAATAAATAAAATATTTAACCTACCCCTCCAAAAAAATAGTACAGTGATCCTACATGTCCTCTACAAAGTTATAGAATGATATAAAAACTAGGTTGTTGGTACTGGTCCCATTCACTGAATCAGCTCAGATTAACCTAAGTTTACCTTGTACTCCTTTGTATGGTTTTAGCTGCAGGCTGCTTTATCATCTGTGTGACTACATATATCCACCATCTTAGCCAAGACGCCACCAGGACCTCTCTTGTGGACCTTGAAAAATTACACCTGCCTGGCTCCCTCTACCTCCCTCTTCATCCATAATAGCTGGGTATCACTAGTTTCTACCATTACTGTATCATTGTCATTTAAAAATACCTTCTAGAATCATATGGTCTAAAATCTCATGGGCTATACTATAACAATTTGTTAACAAAAGCTTTATTAGATAGCAATTACATAACACGAAATATTCTAAAGCACAATTCAGTAGTCCTTAGCATATTCACAAAGCTGTACAACTGTCACAACCATCTGAGTACAAAAATCTTCAGATACCATGTGCCCGCTAGCTATCACTCTCCAGAGAGTTCCACTCCCAACTCAACAGTCCTTGGCAACAGCTGAAGAATGGCTGTAATGTTGCAAACAGTGGGAAGAAGAAATTGAAATATTCTTAGTTACCTACATTACATACCATTCCATGTAGTACGTGTGATTTGATGGTAAATATAGATTAGGTAAAGATGCATATTGTAAAGTGTATGACGATTACCATTAAATAAAAAAATAGAATCCTAATTGATATGTTAACAGACGATGTAAAGTGGAATTATACAAAATGCTCAATTAGAATCAGAAAAGGTAGAAAAATCAGGAGAGAAGAAGAAAAACAAAGGCTAAATGCAATGACCAGAAAGTCACCAAAGATTTGTGGATATTGTGAAAGAAATGTGAATGCTATCAGAATCAAAATATCAAAGTGAGGTAACATTTGTCAACTTTAACAATAAATAAACCCTGGAGGTCATGAAGGAAGAGTTCTTACGCACAACTGCCTGATGGACACCAAGACTGCCAGACCCGCAAACCTGCACAGAGGCCACAGCCACCTCGACAGACACGTGTCGGTAGGGACATCTACAAGCAAGTTTCTGTAAACCTTGGAAAGCTGACACTTTTGTTAGTAAGCTGTGGGGCCAAGGATGACTACTTCAGATGTCCAAGGAAATAAGCTTCCCCTTGGTTCACGCTCCTTCCACTCTTCGGCAGCCTGCATATTCCCATCACGGAACTCCGCCGTTCCCAAACAAACATCAGCTTTCTTTGGAAACTCTCTTTCTGACTGTGGTTTTTATTTAGATTGACCATATTCATCCAAATATTTCAATAACCACATGATTCAGAGAGAAAAGGATAGAAAATACCTAAGTCTCACATTTCACAGTAGTTTATAAGCTTACAGACGGACAGAAAAGATAATCAAATCAAGAGGCCACTGCTAGGAATCCCACTTTACTTCACCCATTCCCACAAAATCACATGGAAAGGGAACACGTAAGCCCACAGATCACAATGACATAATGGAGGAACTGAAGTAAAGGCCTATGAAATGTCAAGCATGAGGTGGGTTATCAGTCCACTCCAGTAGAATACTGCAGAGGCTGGAAAGAAAAGGGGGCGTGGCCATGTAAGCTTGTAGAGATGTGCTAAACATACCTTGGGTACTGGGTCGGCTTGCACCCCCTGTTGAGTCTGGTCAAGTCCATCTAAATGACAAACTATGCACAAGTCAATTATCTGACATCGCTTCTTTGGGCAATGACCCAAAGGCAGGGTAATCACAAGTCCAGGGTGTCTGGCTGTGGTTGGCCTCTTCGCTCATCATGAGCCCCTTTGTTTCAAGGATCCTTGTTCTCAGGTCCTCACTGACTCCTTCTGCAGCCTTACTCACACCTCAGCCCAGTGGTAGCCCGGTCTCAGGCTCAGTGCCCAGCACCTCATCCAAGCTTCAAGGCTGCCCACTTCTGTGTGGAGGAAGTCTAGATGATATTAGGAGCTGTCCCCTCAGTGCATTTTCAAATCGGAAGAGCCTCTACTCTTGCACCTCCTGTTATTGCCACTTCTCATAGACAGACACAGAAACACGTAGTCAAGCAAAAGGATACATGCCTGTGATCCCAGTACTAAGGGAGGCCAACACAGGAAGACTGTGAGCACAGACTGGGCCATGTAGTTGAGACCCTGTCAAAAAAGAAAGAATAGGTTGGGCACCCAGCACTCAGGAGTCAGCGGTAGGAGAATCGCCATGAGTTTGAGGTCACCCTGAGACTATATAGTGAATTCATAGTTAGCTTGGGCTACAAGACCCTACCTCAAAATACAAAAGAAGAGAAAGAAAGAAAGAAAGAAAGAAAGAAAGAAAGAAAGAAAGAAAGAAAGAAAGAAAGAAAGAAAGAAAGAAAGAAAGAAAGAAAGAAAGAAAGAGAAGGAAGGAAGGAAGGAAGGAAGGAAGAAAGGAAGAAAAGAAAACAGACATATAGCTCTTGGCCTCAGGGCAGAGAATGCAGGTTAGTGGGGCCAGAGAACCTTGTGGAATTGGCACATAGTATTTCTCTTCTCCCCTCCATGCATGTTCCCTCCATCATCTGAGAATGTTTATTCTTCCCTGTAGAAATGTTCTGCCTTCAGTTACTCTCCAGAAGTGAAATAGATCATGACCAGAATAGCATCAGCCCTCCTTTGATCTTTATTCTGTGGAGTACAGATCTGATTCGTGACCATCCTGCAAGTAACCCATGTCCAGTAGTCATGACCGAGCCAAAAGGGACCCCTGTAAACGTTTTGGGTAAGGGACATCCAAAACCATGTTCATCTTATCTCCCCAGAGCTTCCTGACGGAAGCTGGGTGTCTAAAACAGCTGGGGGGGCACTGCTTAGTTTCCACAACTCGACAGCACACTGTTCAAGTGTATTCATAAGCAGTAGAACAATACGGAAGGTGAAGAACTTAGAACACAGTCGCGGAAGGGTTTATGTCTGGCGTAGAAAGGGATACAAACAGTCTCATGGGGCTTCTCAAGTCCAGTGTTAAACCAAAAATTTGAGACCAAAAGATCTTTAATAAAAGGATATATTAAACTATTTTGGATACAAGCCTAAAATAAAAGGACTAGTCCTGGAACTCCTTAAACCAACAGCAGCATAGCAAAAGTAATTAGAAAATGTTCATTGGTTCCCCAAAATATGGGTGTTTTATAATGGAAGTTTAGAAGGTATCAATTACTTTTATTGACCCTAGACTAGACTAGCTGTTACAGGACAGGACAGGCTGGGCAAAGCCCTGGGTAGGAGACTGTCCTCTGGAGAAATGCCTGTGCATTCATGGCTGGATGGTTATGAACAGAGAACAAGGTAGCTGATCTTCAACATAAAAGAAAGGAATGCAAAACAGTTTTTTTCTTTTCTTTGTTGATTTACCTATATGCTGCGAGTTAAAATAAACTCCTCTCTTCACTCCCTCCATTGCCAAGTCTGTGCCTTAATTTGGATAGCTCAGAATTGTCAACAGTCATGAGCTGCCTAATGATGCTTCAGTCTATGATGGGCCCATATAATTATAATGGTGATAAAAATTCCTGTTGCTTACTGGTGTCCTCAGCTATATGCATGAAAGAGCCTGGCTGATGGCACACACCTGTAACCCCATCCCTCAGAAGGCTGAGGGAGAGGATTGAGAGTTCAAGGCCAGTCTGGGCTACATAGTAAATTCCAGATTTCATGTGAATCCAGCTTTCCTAAATGTGGAATGAGTGTAGGGGTTATAACAGAAGGAAGTACACTAAGCCATACAAACTTGAATGTTAGACTTCCCTGTTAATAAAAGTCCTACAAGGTTTCTAATGCTGGGAACTTTCAGTAGGTATCTTTTCTCTCAGGCCTCATTTCCCCCCATTCTTAGGGTGGTCAGCAGCGTGACCAGCCTTCTGAGGCATCTATTTTTGTGTTCTCTCATTTGATTGCCTTTGGTTCTGGGGAGCCTGTTTTTCCAATATCTCCTCATCAAACTCAGGGAGCTCATTGATTTCCCATTGCAGGCCTGTGGCTGCTGGCTGCTCTGATCTTGGCCTCTGAAGAAGTTATTGAGCTTCACTGGTGCCAGGATTTATTTCATTGCTTTGCTGTTCTATAACAGGGTCTTGCATAGAGATTCCCCAGCGTAGAGATAATTCAATGAATATTTGGGAAAAATGACCATGGGCCTTTGTTTCCAGTATTAAATAATTCACTAAACTGTATACAGTCTTTCTTAGGGAAAAATTCTGGTCTTGGCTATTAAAGATAGTTTCCTTCCTATATGTATTTTTGGTTGAAGAATGTAGTATACTAATTTTGAGAATAGTGGGCTTGGGCACGGATAGTCTGAAGTTTTCATACTTGTTCCTAGGTCTTTGATTAAGTCATATGATTCACCGCCCACGGAGCACTGGATTGTAAACAAGGAGAATGGATTCACAGAGGAACTGGAAGGAGGCTGGGATTCACATGATTGCTGGATTTTTGGTAACTGAGTGCTTTGCTAGTATTTTAATTAAAGCAAATAGTAACACTAGATTCCTAATATCTTTATTGAGGAAAAATATATTTTATTATAATTTTGGAACATATTTGTGCTTAAGTTAACTCTTTGTTATGTAGTAGTTTATCCCAAAATGTGTTAATTCTTTTTGCTATGATTTTAAAAATATTTTATTTATTTGCAGAGAGAGAGAAAGAGAGAGAGAGAGAGTGGAGATGCATGCATCAATTTGCACATCTGGCTTATGTGGGTATGGGGGAATTGAAGCAGGGTCATAAGCTTTTGCAGGCAAGTGCCTTAATTGCTGAGTCATATCTCCATCCCTGTTATGATATTTTTATTATGATAACTGTTGTAGTCAGCTACATGCCACTGGGATGAATCTCCAAACCAGGAACAGTTTATGGGAGGAAGGGATTTATTGAAGCTACAGATTCAGGAGAAGTTCCATAATGGTGTGAGAGACTGGCTGCCTTTCACAGGTCCAAGCAGAGAGAGAAACCCATCACCAGCACCATATACACACCAACAAAACAGGAAGGGCAGGGAGAGATTTTTGTCCCCCTTTATGTAGCCTTAGGGTGGGGTCTTACAACCCTTTTCCAGCCTTGTTGGCTCCCTGAGTCTCTGGAATTTCCTTCCTGCACTGCCCTCTCAGGAAAAGATGTCTGTTTCTAGCTCCCCTGAGCTTAGTTACATTCTGCCCCTTACTGAGAGAGCTGCCTTCCTGTGACATCTTCAAAGACTCACCCAATATTACTAAAACGTCAAGTTGGCAACAAAACTTAAACATAAGAATAACTTAATTAATACATTCATGTCCTGGAAAATTCATAACATAAAAATAATATGCAAATTTCCTGTAATCACATTATCCAAGAAAATAAATTGGCTCTTTTTGATACCATAATATTTTTGCTATTTTATGTCCTATTGTTTTTATACTTAATATTTTGTGTATAAATTGTTTAAAGCATGTTTAGTATTTTGTCATATAATTTTATATAGTATTCTGTTACATTTTTTATTTTCTACTATTATTTAAAAATTAAGTGAATATGCTCATTATATTATCAATTACATAGTAAAGAATACAAGAATAGCCTTACCAAAATATTCTTTATTTTCCTACCTATCTACCTGTTAAGTTGAATTGTTTGACTTAAAAGCAACCTAACTTTATGTGTAAAATGATGTAACCTACTCTTGCACAAGAGCTAGTTAAGATTTATAAAGTTAGATATGTTGTAATTTCGTCTTTTACTATATTTATATAGATAATGGTAAATATCTATATGTGTGTGTGAATGTGTGTGTGTATTCTTGCCTGTTGCTACCTCTTGTTCTCCCACCATATTCCACTGAGTCCCCTTCTTCTTCTATTTTGATAATCTGAAGATAATGTCTCCAAAATGGAATTACTGGATTAAAAACTGAATATGCTTAAAACCAATGATAGACTATATAGTATTCACTGTACAATAAGTAGTAATGAAAATTTCCAATATTATTTCATACAAAATTTCAGACAATATCATCTGAAAAGATAGTGTCACTTGCAGTTTTAATTTACATTTTAGTTTACTATTTTTCTTTTTTTAAAAAATTTATTTGATAGAGAGAGAGGGGGAGAGAAAGAGAGAGAATAGGAGTATGGGTATGCCAGGACTTTCTGTGGTTGTAAAAGTACTCCAGACACACATGCTACTTAGTGATTCTGGCTTTATGTGCAGTGGGAGTTGAGCTCCGGCTGTTAGGCTTTGCAAGCTAATGCTTCTAACTGCTAAGTGATGTCCCTGCCGTACTATACTTTTTGTGTAAATAATCTTGTTAATGTTCTTTATTTACTTATCTAATGAAATCTTATTATTGGATTTATAATGACGTTCTGTTTTAAGAATAATAACACTTGATGTTCTTGACTTATTGTTTGCATTTTAGTCTTGTAGATTTTTAAATTATATGAAATCTTATCTTTACTTCTTGTATTTTATTTTCAGTCTTTCAGATTCTGAGATAAAGTCAATAGTCAATATAGCCTTCCAATATTTTAATACTTAATCAACCTGAAATATTACTTTAGCAGATAAGATTATATGGTTATATGTGTGATTTTTAAAAATAAAACAAAAAAACTAAAATTCAAATACAAAGGGCTGAACCTGATGCTGGAGAGTGAAGCACCCAGGACAAGTGTGCTGAAAACTGGACCGGGCAGGACTGGTTAGAACATCATGACTCTGGAGTGTTGGGATGTTGTAGAGCCAAAGCCAAATTATCTTGAGCTAGAATTACTCATGTTAGTAGCCATTGATTGTGTACTTCTGTACCTCTCCTAACATTCTTTCATCAATCAGATAAAACCTTTGGGGTGTTTTAAGTTAACAGATCACTCACTACCCACTACCTCAAAGTTTAAAATGTCAGATAATATCTAGAATGTATAGCAGGCTTTTCCTGGCTTTGGTATCATCAGTCTGTCTAATGTTTCCACCAAAATATTTGGGAAATACCCTCCCTGATTTATGACTTTCTTTTGTTCTGTGATAACAAAAGTTCAGGTGACCTCTTTCATGTTGGGACATGTTATTTGGGGCAACCTGACTCCATGTTGCTGGGCCATGGCCACTCATATTTGCCTTGGAATAAATTATCTCTTACTTCTTTCCAGATGAGACCTGTGTTTTGTGTTGACACAATAATCTAAGGTACTCTGAAGCTTAGATAAGGGTCATGAGTTCAAGGCCTGCTTGGGCTACAGAACGAGTTCAGGGTCAGCCTGAGTAGCTGCAACTGAGTGGTATAGCACTTGCTTATCATTTGTGAGGTCCTGAGTTCAATCCCCAACAACTCAATAAATAAATAACTGAGGAATTCAAGTGTTCTTGTGTGCAGAGAGAAGAGCCACAGAGCACTCTACCCTGCTAGTGAGGAAAATGATGCTCCAATCTCCCTGCAGGTAGATCTATTTTTCTGTATGTAATAGACTGTTTCATATTTGATGGAATGAACATCCAAGCAAACATCATTTATGGGAGGAATGTGTTTATTTCAAGCTTATAGAATCCAGGGAAAATTCCATAAATGGTGGAAGATACTGGCCCCTTTCAAGCAGAGATAGAAACCACCATCAGTCAGCAAACAGGGACCCTGCTCAGACTTCTCTGCATAACTTATGGCTGGAATTCAGATCTGCCACCAGTGACATGAACTCCTGTAGCAGGAATCTGCTTGCTAAGAGATGAAGCTGCAAACTCAATTTAAAAAAAATTTTTGTTTATTTATGAGAGAAAGAGGCAGATTGAGAGAATCAGTGAGCCAGTGCCTCAACTCTCTGCAAATGAACGCTAGATGCATGTGTCACCTATGCATCTGCCTTTATGTGGGTACTGGGTTCTTGGGCTTTGCATGCAAGTGCCTTAACTGCTGAGCCATCTCTCCAGACCTGCAAACTCAATTTTAGTAAAATACCTGAGTCTATGGGGCCATAGATTGAAACTACCACACTGTATCACTAATATTCATACAGTTCAGAGCAAAATGACAGAGCCTCCACTACCATAAATCTAAATATAGAAACTCTATATAGAAGCAATAAACTGCTAAATAAAACGTCCTTTTTTCTTTGACAAGAAATATACCTAAGGAGTAGAAAGACCAGTTTGAATTTAGATTTCTCTGGGCAATCTATGGATGTATGCAAGCTGCTTCCATAAATACAACTCATACTTTTCTATTGCAATTTTTTTGTAACCTGACATGATTTGTTTGCATGTGTATGTGTGTGCATGTGGAGCCAGAAGCTGATGTTATGTGCCTTCATCCATCCCTCTCCTCTGTATTCTACTGAGGCAGGGCCTCTCAGGTGACCCTACAGCTGGCCCATTCAGCCAAACTGACCCAGGGCTTCCCTGGCTGTCACATAGCACACCAGGCATTCATGGGGGTGCTGGAGATCCAAGCTCCAATCCTCACAGCAACTGCTTTATCCACTGAACCATCTTTTTAAACACTGCACCAAAAAAATACATGTATCAAAATAGCATACCGTGCTGGAGGTGTAGTTCACTGGTGGAGAGTTTGGGTGGAGTGAACCAGGCCCTGGATTTAATCTCCAGCACTGCAAAAGAAGAAGAAAAAAAGGAAAGGAAAGTAAGATATAGCTCATGGTGCCCCATCACAATGTATCATCTTCATATTTTTACTTATCAGTTAAAATTTAAAAACGGAATTCTCCAATGTAACTTCCAAAGAGATTTGGACTTGGTTATAGTTACCTTCTTGTTGCTGGCACAAAGCAGGAAAAGCAGCTGATGGGAAGAAAGTTGTTTATTTTGGCTTATAGCATTGAGGGGAAACTCCATGATGGCCAAGAAAAGGAAGGCATGAGCAGAGGCTGGACATCACCTCTGCAAAAGCAGGTGGAACACTGCTAGAAGAAAGCCAGGGCAAGCTGGCTACAACACCCATAAGCCTGCCCCCACAACACACCTCCTCCAGCAAGGAACCAATCCCCAATTGCCATCAGCTGGGGACTTAGCATTCAGAACACATTAGTTTATGAGGGACATGTGATTCAAACCACCACAGAGTTATACCAGATGAGCAGAGACAGACCCTTGAGTAAACTTGCACTTTCAGTAGAAGTGTTCATCAAGAGTTAAAATCTCTGGGAAGCCAACTTGCTCCATGGATTTAGGGTCAGATACCTGCCAATTTAGTGTATCGAAGCAGTATCTGTGAACTCAAAGACAGACCCCACCTTTCCTGAGGGCCAGGAAGAGATTGCTTCTTCAGCCCCACAAATACCAAAATTTCAGGTGCTAATAAACTGATGGTGTGTTTGCATATACTCTCGTATATATTTTAGATCATTTCTAGGTCACATGTGCCTAATACAATGTAATGTTGTATAAGAGTTGCTAAGCAGTATTGTTTTAAGAGTGATGACAGGGAAAGTTTGTACATGTTCAGAACAGTTATAACTTTTCCAAATATTTTTTATCCATGGTTGGATCCTTGAGGATACAAAGGCTAGAAGTTCATCTCAAATACAAGTTTTCCCAAAGGCCTTAGAGGACATTGAGATAAATCAGTGCAGTTAAGAGATTTCAGACTCACAACACTTGTCAAACGCAGCTTCTCTGTGGGAGTTACAGCAAAAGGGACAAAATAAGCAGTGTGCATTAATAATATCAGATCCTTCTTAGGTAGGCCTTCTCACAGAACACCACTGTGATAGCTCATCTGTCTCTAGTACTATTAAGGGTCTAGTCTAAGACCCTTAATGTCTGTCACATCTATTCTCATCCCAACACTCTGAGAGTACTTGTTTTCTCCATTCTTTTGGATTTTGGGGAACTAAGAGGAGTTGATGCTATTTTAATGATGGAGTCACAGTATCTATCCAGTCTATCGGATTGATTTAGAGCATTCTGTCTTTGCTATGATGTAATATGCCCAGATTCCTCTCCCTCTATCTGTCATTACCGCCTAGAATGTGACCCTAAATCATACTGTTTGTATGGCAATATTTTCTTTTACCTCCATTATTTTGAAACTAAAATTTGAAAAAGTTTGAAAGTAAAAAAAAACCTAATTTTCTGAGTTGGGTGTCATGGTGCACGCCTTTAATCCCAGCACTCTGGAGGATCACCATGAGTTCAAGGCCACCCTGAGACTACATAGTGAATTCCAGGTCAGCCTGGACTAGAGCGAGACCAGACCTCAAAAAACCAAAAACAGCAACAAAAAATATCCCTAATTTTCTAAGGATAATTTCTGGAACATCATTTCAGTTTATGCTTCAGTGGCTTTATTTTGGCGTGGCTTCATTATTTTGAGTTCTGACTTACGTTTGAATGGGTTTCAGGAAGGATCCTTGGGCCATCTGCTTTCTATATCACCTCTATTTAAAGACCTTTTGAACACTGATAAACTAACAGTGTCTTCACTATTTTGTATTTTAAGTTAAAATATTTTCTCCCCAATGCACAGTATCTATAGCTACTTCTTCCTGCCATTTGCTGCTGTACAAAAGGAGCCTGAATAGTTTGTGATTTTTTGCTTTTATTTTGTCCCTTTTATAGTGATCTATTTTAATTAATAGGTTCAAGTGGGAGTTTTAATTTAATCTCCCATGCAGAGTTTGGCTTTTTAGCAATTTTGTTGTGCCTCAGAGACAATTCTGTTTTTCCATAAAAGAATGATAAGTGTTTTCTTTCTGCTTTTATTTTTCTATTAAAATTGCATCATTTTGTTCTGTGTTAGTGCTCTTTTTCCTCCTGAAGAATTCCTTTCTCTATTTCTACTGTCAGTTCATTACTTTTTTATTCTTTATTTTATTTTTTCTTAGAAAAATTTCTTCACGGACCTTTGTATGATTTGGAATTGAGCTTAATCTCAAGTATTTTGAGATTTTTTTTTAGCTATCTGGTGTTGAATTGTATGCTTGTTGAATACTCTGGATGCTAGACTTTCATCAGATATGAGTCATAAATACGTTGTCTCACTCTATAAACTATTATTTCTCTTTTTGATAATGTTTTTTATGCACAAATGGTCCCAATTTTATAGTCTGATTTATTATTTTTTCTCCTATCAATGTCATAAATATTGATTCACATGGTTTCTTCCATGAATTTTATGGCGTTAGCTTCTATGATTATGCATTCAATTCATTTGGAATCAACTTTAATAAATTGTATATTGTATTTTAATATAGATATCTAGCTTCCTAAGCACCATTAGTTGAGGAGTCTTCTTTTCCTAGTTAATGAACCTTGAGGAGTTTATCTGGAAAATCAATTGACCATGGTTGTATAGACTTATTTCTGTAATCTCATTTCTATTGTATGTATTTTCATTGTTTAAATTACTATACTTTTGTGATAAATTTTATAATGAGGAAGTTTGAGTTCTTCAGTCCTATTCTTTTTAAATATGGTTTGACTACTAGGAACTCCCTATAAATTCATAATTGTATTTAGAATATTTACAAATAAAACAAAAGTCAATTTGAATTTGGGTAAAGATTGCATTGACTTTATGAGTTACTCTTCATATCCTTGTCATTTTAACAAGACCAAATCTGCTACTCTGTGAGCATGGAATGTCTTTCCACTTATTTCATCTTAAATTTTGTCAACGATATTTCTTTGTGGAGCAGGAGTTAAGGGCTTTGTTTGTTAAATTTATTTCTAAATATTTCATTTATTTTCAATGATTAAAGGTGGTATCATTCTATAATTTTTTCTAAGATACTTGATGTGTGGTATATAAGAACACAACTGATATTTTACATTGATCTTATAACCTGCAACTTTGCCACATTAATTGATTACCTTTAAAAGATTTTGTAAACCAGGCAAGGTGGTACACACTTTTAATCCCAGCACTCTGGAGGCTGAGGTAGGAGGATCACCATGAGTTTGAGGCCAGCCTGAGACTACATAGTAAATTCCAGGTCAGTCTGGGCTAGAGTGAGACCTTACCTTGAAAAACCAAAAAATTAAATTAAATTAAATTAAATTAATTGTAGATTCTGTGAAATCTTGTATACATGCATCTTCAAGAAAAGAAAAGGGTGCTTCTTCCTTTCCAATGTGGATACTTTTTACTTCTCTTTCTGATAGGCATGCCAGCTAAAACTCTGAGCACAAGTGTTAGTGAAAAGCAGCAGTGAAATCAGGCATCCTTGGTTTGAGCTTGGGGGAAGCTTTTGTTCTTTCACTATTGAGTACATTAGCTGAAGGCTTTTCATAAAGTGCCCTTTTCTAGTCAAGAAAAGACTCAAGGTCACAGTTTTGTAAGCATTCTTATCATGAAAGGTGTTGGATTTTGTCAAATTCCTTTTCTATATCTATTATTATAGTAGAGTATTACATGAATTTTATTCTATGCTTATGTTCAATCAATCTGTACTTCTGAGAAAAATTTGGTAAAAGTGTATAAGTCTTCTGATGCTCTTATATTTGGATTGTTGGGGTTTCATGTAAATATATATATATATATATATATATATATATATATATATGAATATTGGTTTATAGTTGTCTTTTCTCATGGCATCAGGATAATTTTTGCCTCACAGAATATATTTGAGGAATTCTCTCCTCTTCAATTTTTTTGGAATAATTTGAGGAAAACTAATTCTTTTCTTAATGTTTGGTAGCATGACCATCTTTGGAAAGTACAATGTGCCACAAATGCCAGATATAATTAACTTACCATCTGCAAATCTGTAGTAGGAGGTTAAGAAATATAAGCTGATATTACTGATTTTATTTTTAATCTGAATGATATACAAACATCTATTTTTGACTAATTTATATGCCAGCACAAATTGTGGGAAGAATAATCAGTACACCAAATGTCATGCTTAATCTGTGTGTGTGTACGAAGATAAACAATATGAGAATGCAGAGTCTAGTATGATGAGCTCCCATCATGATTATGATGGATTCTCAGAGGAAGAGCTTGTTAATTTGCCTTGAGCTTGTAAGGAGAGGCATCCTCAAAGCACTCTCAAGAAATTTCTTACACAGGGTCTTGAGCCAGGGAGAAAGTCCCAGATAAATTCTAGTCCCTGTCATTATCGACCTCAGAGTTAATGACAAGAGTCATTCACTAAGTTGACAGATTCTTATGCACTGAAATTCATAAATTAGAATCTCTTCTAAGTCCAGTGAAATAGCTCAAAATATTTCCATCACTTTTCCAGAAGTGAAGCAGAAAGGTCACAAGGCTCAGAGGGAGAGGGTCCAGCTGAGGTAGGGGGAGAAGCTAGCATGAGGAGTCTAGTTGCAAGACTTGGAATTGATTTTCTTATGGTCTTGAGGTCTTGTGTTAAAATTAGAATAATTCTCAGGTCCTTCTCCTTATTTTTATACCCCTAAAATAACAAGTTCTCAGGTAATTCCCACTGCCAATTGTTAATTTTATGTTTCCAGATTTCTATTGGACCCTCAATAAATGTTTAAGAAATATCTACTTCTGATTTTCTCATCCAAACATGTGCCATAATGTCTTTTAAATATTATAGCATTTAACAAAACCTTGATAGCACTGTTTTCTAATAACTATATCACAAAACAATTTTGTGGGGAAAATAACCATATTGGTAAATGCCATGTTTAGTCAATCTCTCTCTCTCTCTCTCTCTCTCTCTCTCTCTCTCTCTCTCTCTCTCTCTCTCTCTCAGAGAGAGACGGTGGTATGGAGATTAATGGCTACACAGCCTTCTCTAGATTTTCTTTATGGAATAGACATCCAACAGCGTTTTTCATACCATGAAGGCTTCCAGGAATGACCTGAGAGAAGTCATCCATCTTAAGAAAGTCCTTGTCCTTAGAGAAAACAACTCTCTACTCCCTACAAGCAGTCCCAGAGGGACTCTCAGATGACTAAGATGATGGTTCATTGACGAGCAATTTCCACTTTCCTTCAAACAAGTTTGGCTGAAGAAGGTTAAGGGGAAGCTTTTTCACATAGGGTTGGAGTTATATGCTAAACTTTCTACAGGAGGTTGGAGGTGGAGGGCTGGTTCATCTGTAACTTCAGGACAGGTGACCAGGAGTGTCAGTGTCCCAGACCTTCTTTGCAGTCCTTGTCCATTAAAGCTTGCCAAGGTACAGAATATGTTACACATTCTGGACTTCACTCAAGATATAAATTGCTTTCTGAATAATTTCATTTTTATACAACCTACAGGAACACCATTGCTTAATTTGAAGGTAATCTGTTTTGGAAAATGTCTTTTTCACTGTAATATTTAATTGTCATTACTTGTCCTGGAGGGATTTTCATAGAGAAAGTACTCCTGATGCCAGGCAGGGCAGATGTGTCCCAGGGGGTTTACATTTGGAGCAGGTGGAGTTGCCAAAGTGCAGTTCACCCATATTCTATTTTTGGTGGAACTACCACATAATGGGCAGAGCGTTGATGCTTCATGTCTGAGATCTATGAGGCAGTAACAGAACTAGAGGTGGCCAGGAGAAAGTATGAGTTTTCTGCACAGAAGCAGCTATAAAGCAGTCAAGCTCAGCTATTACATAATGTATAGAATTTTTCAGAGCATTCCACAAGTCTGTTCTCCAGGATACCTCACTCCCTCACTAGGCATAATTTCAAATATGGATAATGTTACTAGAGTCCCAGAGAAGTCCAGCCAACTATAGGGTTGCAACTGACTAGATATGACCATTCACCCTCAAAGAAAAATAGACAGAGATGTTGCTGGAGTGAATTTAAGCTTGCACAGGACATGGAGCCTTCTCCATGGCAATGGTGGGTATGTTTGTCCATCAGATCAGAACAGCAATTCAGGAACTTGTGACCGACAGAGAAAGAGCAATTCAGAAAAAGGCATGTCAGAGACCAAATGGGAATTTTGACATTAATAACAGGATTCTCCTTTTACACCTTCTAGTGGCTAATCACAAAGCTAATTTATCCACAACTGTAAAGTATCATATCAGCAAAAGCTCTCTCTTGCATCTAATTTAGGTGTGTTAATACCTAGGTAGGTAGGTTAATTTCCTCACAACTACTATTATAGGTGATATAGATACTTGCTATTTTTTAACTTTAAATAATTATCATTTTATTATGACTAGATTTAATTATTTAATTAAAATTGAATTTGTGTTATGGCTAAACCTAAAACATCTCTAAAAAATTTGAGGTCTCAAGGTCCTGAAAGGTGAAGTGAGGATCTAGATAAATTTAATCCTCCCTTTAAAATTGTAGACTTACAACTAACATTGAGCTGGGAATGCTGTCAGTGGCAAAGTGTTCTAAGTCCAACTTCACCTTCAGATGCTCAGGGTAAATCTTTTCTTTTTCTTGAGTGACTATTTCCTCGTTTTTAAAATGGGACCTACAGTAAGTATGCCTTGCTGGTATTGTGATGCTTGGAGATGTATGAATATATTTGTATACCACACCTTAAATATTGGTAAGTATTAACAATGTATTATGTGAAATTTTTTTTAAATATATATTTATTGTCCATAATGAGTTACATTATTTAGTGGGCAAACCATGCGTTGTTATCCCGAATTCCCCAATCCCCCCCTCCCCGTAATATTTTATTTATTTATGTGCACTCAGAGAGAGAGACAGAAAGAAAAGACAGATACAGAGAGAGGGGAAAGAGAGAGAGAGAGAATGGGTGTGTCATGGCCTCTAACCACTGCCAACAAACTCCAGATGCATGAGCCACTTTGTGTACCTGACTTTACATGGGTACTAAGGAATTAAACCTGGATCATTAGGCTTTGCAGGAAAGTCCCTTAACCACTGAGCAATCTCTCCAGCCATCATGCAAAATCTTAAAGTGCAAATGTTGTCGATTGCTTGGTTGGTTGGTTTGATTTAAAAACATTTTTCATTTATTTATTTGAAAGAGAAATTGTGAGAGTATAAGAATGGACATGTCAGGGTCTCTTGCCACTGCAAACAAACTCTAGATACATGTACTACTTTGTGCATCTGGCTTTATGTGGGTATTAGGGAATTGAACCCAGGTCATCAGATTTTGCAAACCAGCACCTTTAACTGATGAACCATCTCCCTAGTCCCCAGATTTTTTTTTTTTTTTTTACAGACAGAATTTGACAATCTAGCTCAGGCTGCTCTGGAGCTCTGGCTCCACCTACTTCAGCCTGTCATGTCTAGCATCACAGGAAAATCACCACAGCTAGAGGCACATGGTTTTTAATAGCAGTTAAACAGTAGCACCAAGTCACAGATATGTCTTCCAAACTATATAATAGTATCCATATAAACTCCTCAAATTTTCAAATAAGTATTAATTTAATATTCACCAGATATAAGATAGGAAATTTACCAGTGAACAAAATCAGCTGTTAGACCTACTGGTGGGAAAATAGTTCATTGAGAATCTTTGAGATTCCCAAAATGTCCACATTTGCAGATGACAGAACTCCTCCTGCAGCATTTTATACATATTCAGTACTTTTTATTCCTTCCCACCTCGAATTTCCGTCTTCAAGGAAATAAGAATCATAATAGGTCTCTATATGGGTCTGATATGAGAAAGAACTGAAGAGATTTGGATGAATGAGTTGAAGAGATTCTCTAGCACAGTACTGTGAGGCCCCTGCGATGACATATACATGGTTGGAGTTTGTCCCTCGGAGTCCGGTTATTACATGGGTACATACCACTGAGCCATCTCTCCAGCCCTTATTTTTATATATCTTAGATATATTTTCCATATCTAGGTGCAAAAAGTAATGAAATTAAAGTGACTCTCTTTGTCTATGATGGGTCCCCAGACACCCAGGTGAGAGGTGAGATTCTCTGCACTCTCACTGGAGCTCCGTGTCAGGAATCACTGAGGCCATGTCCAAGGTGCTTCAAGCCATATTCATCCTTTTTGAAAAAACATATTACAAGAGTTAAAGTTGAGCTTTTTTATTTCAGAATCCACAGCAATAGCTCGTGAGCTTCCATCAAACTGCCTTAGCTGGACCTTTCCCACCATCTCCACCACCCCAGGGCTTTCCTGTGAGAACATTCCAACCCAAGACCTGAGTTTGGCAGCTATTATGTGAGAAGCCCCCTCTCAAGAGGACATGGTGACTGTGATTTCTGGCCCAGAGACCTCACTTTGAAATGGATGAAGTGTCTGGGGAAAGCTCCAGGGAGAAGAGAAATGAGCACAGAGCTCCGTACTGCACCTCTGGACACCCTTTGCATGACCTGCCTGACCTGAAGGGGAGGTGGTGGGTTTCACTTCAGGGGTTCACCCTGGCTCTAGCATTTTTCAATTGTTCATGGGTTTGGAACATCTTTTGGTATCTGTCAACTTCTCTGGCATCACAATCCCAAAATTCATTTCCACAGCACATCTCTTCTCTGAATAATGCTTTCCCAATGGGAGCAAACATTATTTAAATTATTTAAATAAAAATAAAACCCTGTGCACTCCCTGAACTACAAGCCAAGACAAATTCTTACTAAGATGTAAAATAAAATGACTAGAAAAGCTGGGTGTTTCCATGATGTTTTATCATATGATATTTGAAGGAAAGTGCAAGATTATCTAAGAAGAAGTTTTAAGTGATTTAAACATACCAAACAGCTAAAAACTGACCTGCGCAATCCACAATCAAGCTATAAGGATATTTAGATCCTAGAGACAACTATGTTATTTGGCCTGAGAAAGATGATTTTCCTTCTTAATTATCACTTTTTAAAAGTTGATTCACATGATTCAGTTATGCCACTTCTACAAATTAAATCACACAGAATATGAAGTGATAAACTGCAGTACAGTAGTAGTCAGGCTAGTGTATATGTAATAGAGTCAGAGAAGAAGAAAGAAGAAAGAGGACCAGAAAGTTACAAATGCAAAAGCACTTTACTGATAATGAAAACTATAAAATAAAGTCATATAACTCTAAGCAGAATAAACACAAAAATCACACCAAGCTTAATATAATCAAAATGCAGATAACTAGGTAGAAAGAGTGGCTCCTAAAAGCATAAAGAGGTATTCCAAAACATGACAGGCAAAGGATCAACAATACAAATGGCATGTTTCTTGTCAGAGACCAAGCAAAATAAAAAAATAGTGAACTAAAATTTTAATGTGCTGAAAGAGAAAACAAAGCTGTCAATCTATACTATTATTATCATAATTTCATATAAATATATTATATGAAATATGTATTATAAATATATGATAAATTAATATAAAATATATATCTTCCAGGTGTAGCAATGAAATAAAATCATTTTCAGATAAATAATATAGGTGGTAATTTGTTGTCAAATAAACCTGTACTTCAAGAAGTATTAAAGAAATTTAATTAGGCAAAAGAAAATGACACCACATGGAAACTTGGATCAGTACCAGGAAACAGAGTACTGAGAATAGTCAATATATGGGTAAATGCAAAAGCCATTTCCCTCATTGTTAAAGCTTCTCTAAAAAAATTACTGTTTAAAGCAAAAATAATGGGTCAATATTTCAGGGTTTGTGATGTCTGTGAAAGTAAATGATATGAGAACAGTTGCATGAAAAATTGGAGAAATAGAAGTGTATTGGTGTAATGTAAGATTCTTACATTCCATGTGAAAAGATAGGACAAAAGGAGGCTGCAGAAAGTTTATGGTGCTAAGTGCAATCCCCAGAGTAAACATAGAGAAAATTAATTTTCCTTAGCAATGTTTTATTTGAATGATGCTTACGTTAAATGATTTCATGGATTTTCCAATTAGCAAAAGAAAAATGAATCTTGGAAAATAGTCATTCAATCCAAAAGAAAGAAAAGAGGAAGAAAAGAAACAAAGAACAAGTAGAAAGGAAATGTTAGGTTGAAATGAGTCATGTTTACAATAATATTTATCATTGTTATTATGTAATGTTCTTGCACTGGTTGTAAATGTTCTAATAACCTATGGCTTGCGGTTGTGGAGGTGGATCACTAGGTAAAACTGTCTTGCTTTATGAGCATGATAATTTGAGTTCAGATTCTCAGAATTCAAGTAAAACCAGATACAGTAGCATGCACCTGTAATCCCAGTGCAGCCAGCAAGGTGGAAGAGGAAGACTGAAGAATCTCTCCCTGGAAGCATGAAGGTCAGCTAGCTTGGCAGACACAGCAGCAAGCAATGAGAGATCCTGCTGCAAACGATGGAGAAGGCTAGGACTGACACCTGAGGCTGTACACACACACACACACACACACACACACACACACACATACGCACACACACGCACACATGCACGTACACACACTCACACATGCATGCATGCACATGCACGCACACACACGCACATGCACACATGCACATACATGCACACATGAACGCGCACACACATGCACAAAAGATTTTTAATGTCATTAAATAGCAACAGTTAGCATATAAGTTTGAGCAAAAATATTAAATTTGTGATATAAAGGAGCAAAAATCAAATAGATGGTATATTGATTATATTTTGACAAACTTTTTTTCATTAAATTATAACAGTATCTATTTAATTATAAATGCACATATAGTGCTGGAGATAGAGGTGAGAGTTCAGTTTTTAAATAACAAGAATAAAACCCATTATATACAATTCAAATCACATTACAAAGATGGCCATGTTTTCTTTAATGTCATCCTCATAAAGAGTGGCCTCAAGTAATTTGCATATTCATAATTATCTGATTTAGTCATTTAAAAATTAATGCACTTTCCAAACATGTCTATTATTTTAGCCCACAGAAGTGGCTAAATATCTTCTATAGTTTTTACCAGTTGCTGTATTAAAGCTTGTGATGAGAGTATAGGTAATATTCTTATACATTCTGTCTTATCTGATGGTTGTGACAATTATTTTAAAACTTGTGAGTGCATGTGTGTGTACATTCACATGTGAGAAGGTACACCTAACATGTGTGTGGAGGTCAGAGGTTGGCATCTCGTGTCTTGCTGATCACTTCCGTCTTATTTCTGGAGGCAGCGTCTCTCACTTGAACCCAGAGCTTGCCAATTTGGCTAATCTAGCTAGGCAACTTGCCTCCAAGGTGCTGGAAATATGTTGTGTTGTTTTTCTTAGCTTCATTATTGCTAAACCAACAGGTACTTGCCTCTTTAGTACATCTGTAAACACACTGTGCAGCCCCTGCTTTCCTAAATCCAATATAATTCCACACAGACTTCAGGAATAATTCTCATGCCTTTTGTGGTGGTTTGATTCAGGTGCCCCCCATAAACTTACATGTTCTGAATGCTTGATCCCCAGCTGATGGCAATTCTAGAATACCTTGGAGGTATGCTGTTGGGGGTGGGCTTATGGGTGTTATAGCTTCCTCTTGCCAATGTCTGGCACACTCTCCTGTTGCTGTTGTTCATCTGATGTTGGCCAGGAGGTGATGTCCAGCCTCTGCTCATGCCATCATTTTCCCTGCCATCATGGAGCTTCCCCTCGAATCTGTAATCTTTCCTGCTTTTGGTCGGGTTCTTTGGGCAGCAACAAGGACACTGACTACAACACCTTATGTCCTTTATCCATTTGTGATGGGTATTGGAGTCAGAGGTGTAGATTTCTAAGCTGGTCTTCCACATACTACCTATATAACTTTGAGTATGTTATTAAGCTGCTCCAAGCTTCAGTTCTTCAGCTGTAAAGAATATGATAATTGAGGATGCCTCCCAAGTTTGGTCGAAAGTTCATTGAGGTCTGTCGAGTGCAGCTCTCAGTAGAGCATCTAAAATTATAACACTCCAAAGTTATAAAGTTGCTGGCCTTTGGCTAGTGCTATTGTTATTACTAATGGAAATAAGAGATTTTCAGTGCTCATTCTTGAGGATTTTTGTTCTGCTACCAATAATTTTAGCAATCCAGGAGTTTTCTGTGGATAATAGCTCAGAGAAGCTTAAAACACTGATCTAGTGGCCAAAAAGGTTATGCATTCCTTGAAATGTGACTTGTTCAAGATGAGATGTACTACAAGGTACAAAATACAGTACAGAAAAAAGAATGGTTACAAATTATTGGCTATTCTATATTAATTACATGTTAATGACAATAGTTTAGATGCTGGGTTAAGTAAAATATATGATTAACAACTTATATTTAGTTTTTAATGTGGCTTCTAGGAAGCACAACATATGTGGTCCCTCATTGTCTTTCTCAGAAAACAATGGTCTATGCCGCCTTCTTAATGGCTCTACTGTAGGTCCAGTCTATGCTAAACACTAACTTTCCCACTTATTTAGACTATCCAGAAGTTCTGGAAAATCACAGGTTTTTATGAGTTTAGTGAAGCAACTTCTATGTAGGGCTGAACACACTGAATTCAATAAGTGGGTTGGGAAGATGGCTTAGTGAGTGAAGTGCTTGCCGTGAAAGCATGGTGATCTGAGCATGGCTCTCCATAAGCCAGGCATGTGACTCTTCTCCCAGTGCTGGGGTGGCAAAGACAGGGAATCCTTGGAGCTCACTGGCTAGCTAGTTCAGGAGAATCTGTAAGCTGTATGGTCAGTGGTGGAGACTGATCAAAGAAGACACCTGATGTCAACCTCTGGCTCTATGAGTGTAGCATCCACCCCCACAGACACACAGGGGCTCGAGAGTTCACTAATGATAGTTGGTTACTATGATTTCATTAAGTGTAAGGCTGTATGATTCCGCCTAACAAGAGACAATCATCTAATTCACACAGCTGCTGTGTTTGGGACTCAGCTGCACACTTACTCCAGTAGTGCTTCCTGGAACTGCAGGTCCTAGAGGAGAGCATCTGCATGGATTCTAGAAGCTGGTGATGACACCCTGACACCTAATGGCACTGGGCTGGGGTGGTGGGTGTACAGAAGAGAGAGGGGTGGATTGCTGACTGGCCTTACAGAGAATGGAGGTTTGTGTAAGGACGCTGGGGACGCCTGCTCTTTCACACATTCTCTGGGAACTGACTAGCTTCACGATCCTGTGTCCTGCTATGGTTTTAAGGGACCATTTATTTGAGGGCCCTTTGCCAAGTGCTCACAATGTTTAACAGGTTTCCACTAGAGTGTCTCATCTTCTTTCCCCTCTCTCTGTTTCTGTACTTCTTAGTATTAGATTCTAAATAGACTTGGATGAGAAGTTTGGCTCACTACACTCCTTCCTGGCCACTGCCTGTGTTAACTCCTCCAGATCAAACCTGAGCTGACAGCAGTGGAATTTATGAGGACCAATAAGAAACGAGGGACACAGAGCAGTGCTTGCATGGAGCTGACCCAGAAAGCGCTGAGGTCTCTATTTCTGGGCCAAATTGCACAGACAATAGGACTGCAAAGATCAAATACATCAATGTAAGCCATAAAAAGTGGTTTGTCTTGGGAAACCTATGGTTGAGAGTGTGCTGTGGGAGTCAAGTGCCCCTTCCCCCAACCGAGCTCCAGCGCTCCCTGCATCCTGGTCCTCAGATCCCACCCGCCCTAGGAAACTGGCTGCATCTTGAGCTCCAAAAGAAAAACAGTCAGAGATTTCCTTGTATGATTTCCTCTCTGATGTTTTTGTTGTAAAAGACAGAATCAATGCAAGCTTAGTAACACTTTCCAGATCTCCTCCAAAGGCATTCCCAGCCCTGTTGTGCCCCACATAGTTGCCTTCCCTAGAGTGGGAATGTGGGTATCATCTCCTCCGACATGGCAGCTCATGGAGGTTTAGGTTTCACTGGTGGAATGTGGTGCCTGCAGGGGTCAAAAGGAGCTGATCACAAGAGGCCGATACGCTTCCTCAATCAGGCTTGCTTGCCCAGAGCTCCATGCCCATAAGCTCCACAGAGCCCCCTGCACACATGATTGGAAACATGTTCTTTCAAGCCTAGGAATCCAAAGGAAATAGACATCAGAACATCAACTTGCCATTTGATTTTTGTTAAGTGTGTGTGTGTGTGTGAGCGCATGCCCGTGTGTTGTATAAATCGTCCCTAACAATAGTTTGTCTTGTAGTTTCTCAACCTTATGGTGTTACAAAAGCAAACTCATTCAACCATTCTGGTTTCCCCTTTCAGTAAATATTTAATAAATTATATGAGCTATTCAGTACTTGAGTACAAGCTGTGTTTTGTGTTTTCCCAATGGTAGGCTAATGTTAAGTGTAATGAGCATGTTGAGGTAGGTTAGGCTGGCTAGAGTGTTTGGTAGGACAGGTGGTTAGGTTTATTAAATGCAGTTTTGATTTTTAGTATTTAAAATTTATAATGGATATAATCTCATTATAAATTATAATATCTGCATATATCCACGCATATACCAACTCACAGACATGTACACACATGCATGCATATAGATTTGTACACACGTTTGAATGCACACAGAGTATACAAATATAAGCATGCACACAAAAAGGTGTTTGCACAGAAATACATAACTATATTAATGAACACAAACACTGTCTTCTTCAACACAATAACTGATGCATATTAAGTTCATTCACTTCAACTTTTCATGGTATGACTGTTCTGCTTTGAGCATGGGGCCAAAGATCAACATCTTCTGGCCAGCCTGCTGACCTGCAGTAGAGACATCCATGATGATGAGTCGAGAATTCACCGCATTTCAAATAGCAGGATGATGAGTTGAGAATTCACCGCATTTCCTTCCAAATAGCAGGCAGTGCCCTGGTTGGCCTGGGTCCCTAGAGGTTTGGGTGGAACAATCAAAGCCCAGGGCCCTCAGATCAGGACCTGTCTGGCCATCAAATAGATATAGTACCAATTTATGTTTGGACATTTTTCTAGTTAAAACATGATACAACATGGGCCATCAAAGTACAATATAGCAATTCCCTCCAAAATGAAACATTCCATCCTAGAAGGAGACTCATTAGGGAGTTCAAAATTAAAACATAGGTAGGTCCTTTAACACTAAGGAAGTTCCAAATGGATGGGAGGCTGGTTAACGCTCCAGCATTAAATAACTCACAGTTCTCAGGAAGATCCTGACATTCACAAGGCCAGTCCCCAAGCTCTTGTAAGGAGTGAGAGGATGCTCCTCCCAGCTGAGCTGCTGCAAGGTGTGCAGGGATGAAGCTGTTCAGTCTTCCGTGCTCTTGTCAGTAAGCCCTCACCCATACTCCTGTAATTACCCTCAATAAACTCATTGTTTCTTCAATCTAGATTTGGGTGGAATCCTTACTTTGGTCTGCCAACAGTCCTTATCTGTGGAGAATAGGCAGTTGTTCATGCCACCCCGAGAAAGGTTAATGTAGCAGAAGGCTGTCCTGAAAGTAAACTCACCTAGTGTGGAGATGCCAAGAGCTCCCCTTCCTCCTGGTCTCAGAGCTGTGGTCTCACTCACCTGTCACCAGAGGATGGAGAGAGCTCCCTTCCTCTTGGTCTCAGCTGTGAGCCTCACTCACCTGTCAGAATGGATTCCACAGCTAGAAATTCTGTCTGAAACCAAGAAATAGTAACTCTCCCACCCAAAAAAAAATCTTTAAGAAAAGGGGGGAAAGTGTGCTAATAGATGGTATTTGGGGAAACTGGAAATATTTCTGGAGATAAACTGGCATTCTTGTTTACCTATGTCTTCCCTCGGGAACAGCATGCTTATAGCAGCCCAGGACAGGCATTGAAGGAGTGTTTCCATGTCATCCCCTGAGCTCCAGCAAAGGGAGATGACCATGCTTGTTTCATTTCTTCCCATCGAGTTTCCTTATTTGCTCAACCATCTCAGGGGAAATTTGGGAAAAGAAATTCTGATATTAAAAAAGGATGTTGGACTGAAAGAAAGACTTAAAATATTCTATATAGTGGGACAACCACTTAGGATTAACTCAAACTCATTAAATATTTCAAAATATTATGATTGTTAGACTGTGAATGTTGCCAGAAGAAAAAAAATGTATGAGGTGACAGATACCACCAACTATCCTGATTTGATCATTACACATTTTACATGACCTGAAATGTCACACTATATCCCATTACTAGTTATAATTATTATGTCAATTAAAAATAAATATATCAAGCTAGAGATATGGCACAATGGTTAAAGGCACTTGCTTACAAAGTCTGATGGCCTGGGTTCACTTCTCCAAAACCCACATAAAGTCAGATGCACAAAGTCTCTCTCTCTCTCTCTCTCTCTCTCTCTCTCTCTCTCTCTCTCTCTCTCTCTCTCTCTCTCTCCCTCCCTCCCTCCCTCCCTCCCTCCCTCTTTCTCCCTCTCTTCCTCCTTCCCTCCCTTCTTCTCTTTGCTAATAAATAAAAATACAAAACTAATTACATCAAATTAAGATTTCTGTGACCATATTTAGCTTCTTAAAGACATATGCATGTCCATAAAATAACATTAAAACTTTTGCAGAAATATGATGGTAAGGTGTCATAATCCAGCAACAGGCTATCGATGTTTCCTGGTGCTTTAAAGCCAGCTGCACATGGTGAGGACATGGAGCAGACAGAGGGCGGCAAGTCTTGGAATGTGTTATTTATACCTCCCGGAGAACACTGAGCACCTAAAATCCCACTTCTAGGTGAGGCTGATCTTTTTAGCAATTACTTTCTCTTCTGAGATTAAAGATGACAAAAATGGTAACAGGAGTAGATGAGACTGTGTTGTTATGCCCATGAGGCAGGCTCATGCTTCCTCAGCCTAAAGCCCTTCAACTTATAATATTCATCAAGGTATGAAATCATCCTGAAATATATGTCCTGGAATTGTTGGATTGCTTAATTTCTTTGAAATCAAACTGGATTTCACCTACAGGAGGAAGAGAGTCCAATCTTCACCATCTTTGGCAGATACTTAATGTTCACAGCAATGGTGTTTCCCAGACAGGGAGGAGTAGGTGAGACCATAGAGGGGATGGAGCCACTGCACCACATGCAAAAGTGACGGGCACCATTTCCTGGCTGAGGCAGTAGGGTGTGTGGCATTGGCAGATGAATAGACATATATGTGGATGGCATAGATGGGGAAATACAAAAATAACTATGCTAGTTAATAACCCCAAATGATTTTTTTAAATTTTTGAGACAAGACATAACTTCAGCTGGCTTGGAACTCTGGGTGGTCCTTTTGTCTCAGAGTACTGACTGCTGGATTTTCAGTGTGCTCCAGCTCACTGGTTAGACCCCTGATTTTTTAAACATTTATTTGTGTGTATGCACATGTGTGTACATGCATGTGTGAGAGTATGGGCACTTGTGCTACCGTGTGTTTGTGTGGAAGTCAGAGTGAGACAGAATAGGAGAAAGCTTATTTAGGCAGGTTTCA
Source organism: Zapus hudsonius (assembly GCA_004024765.1). NCBI lineage: Eukaryota > Metazoa > Chordata > Mammalia > Rodentia > Dipodidae > Zapus > Zapus hudsonius. Next base: position 66,473 of record PVHP010001925.1, on the reverse strand, counting down.
GCCACGGATTGAGGTCCAGAGGGAACTAGGAGGTGCCAATACACCCTGTATCTCATCCTGGCACAAGAATGAAAACGCTTAACTTGGACTAGAACTCGTTTCTGACTGACACTGATCTACAGCGCCCCTGCTGTCCATAGTCGAACATGCCTCAACCCCGGCCCCAGCTATGGACTGAATCTATGATCCATCCTACAGATTTAGTAACAAATTAGCTTTTCCTCCACCTATCTGAATTACACACTGTCAAGGTGGTGCTTTTTCTACCTACTGTTGGTAAGTAGGTGATGCCCATCCTCTGCTCGTGCCATCCTTTTCCTGCCATCATGGAGTTTCTCCTCGAGACTATAAGCCAAAATAAAAACTCCTCCATCAGCTGCTTCTGGTCAGGTGTTTGTCCAGCAACAAGGAGGCAACTGTGGCAGCCGCACAGCTTTTGTATATAAATTGATGTAAAACGAGTTATGGACTTAAATATAGAAGGTCAACTGTAAGGATTTGAGGGAAAACTTTTTGGGACCTAGGGCTTGGCTGAACAGATTTTAGATTCAACAATGAAAGTATAACCATAAAAGGAAAAATGGACAAACTCTGCGTCAGAAAAAATGTTTTTAACTTGCTCAGTGGAAGACCATTGGCAGTCCCACCAGCAGCGCTGAATGATGCAGTTTCTGCATCCTCACCAGCACTGGGCGATATTCTTAAAATATCAGCCCTTCTGATAACTATGTAGCATGTCTCAATATGGTTTCTACTTACATTTCCCTGCTGGCTGATAAGGTTGAACACAATTGCATGGAATTATTTGCCATTTCTATAACCTTTTATTGAAGTGTGAACTCATGCCTTTTGCCCTTTTTTGTTTGGTTTTTGTTTCTTTAAGGTAGCCTCTTGCTCTAGCTCAGGCTCACCTGGAATTCACTATGTAGTGTCAGGATGGCTTCTAACTCGCGACGATCTTCTTACCTCTGCCTCCCAAGTGCTGGATTAAAGGCATGCACTACCATGCCTAGCTTTTGTCCACTTTATGTTAGATTATTTTAGTATTAAATTTTGAGATTTCTATATGAAAGCTTGAAAACAGTCAGATGTCAGGTAGGTAGTATTCAGGTTTTTATTCCATTCTGTGGTTTTTTTCTGCATCATCTTACAGAGTCCTCCATTGAGCAAGACTGTTTTTATTTCAACACACATGTATAGGATTATTTTGAACTGTAGTAACCTGTGCTGTGCATCCCAGTTTGGGGTTTCTTAGACACTGTGCAGCTACTGTATGACCCAAAAATTATTTTCCTGAATATTTTTCCAGCATATTTTTCCTGAAGCCTGCAACATGACTTTCATAACAACTTTCCTTAGAATAGTGAAAATGAAGTAACCAGATGCCCTTTGTGGAGTATGGTTAAACGAACAATGGTATATCCATGTCACTGAATACTATTCAGCAATAAAAGGCACAAACTAGAATAGTATAAAGGTTTCTCAACAAACTAAAAGCAAGTCTACCATAGTAGTGTGTGGTCTCATTCACAATGGCAGCAGTGCAGCCCAGGGATACCCACTGGTCATGTGAGTGTAGCGCCATGATCAGTAGCTAGCTGTGGTATCAGACTCAATGCTCATGAACAGATCAGCAAAGAAAATATGGTGTATTTGGAAAACTTGGTTAAAAATTAATGATGTGCTATTGGAAACAGGAATATGGGGGTTCCTTGTCAATACACCAGTACACCTACACACCAACAAATTTAGGGTACCCCAGGTTCTTATCTTATGAATTTAAAGAATTAAAATCTACAGATTAGATGGTAAGGTTTAGAGATACTCTGTTAGATTAAGAGAAAGAAGGAGGAGGAAGTCCACAGTGCTCTCACCATGAGGGAGGCGAGAGGGATAAAGCCCACCCTGTGACACAAACTTGGGTCATTTATAGATTCTGAATTGGGGATGAGCTAACCATCCATGATGCCAAGTTTTGGGGTGCTGCTTAGCCAACCACAATGTCAGGATCAGATTTATACTTTCCAGTAATTCTCCTTCCCAGAGAGGAGCTCAGGTTTATGGAAAAACAAGTCTATGGAACTCCTTTAGACAAGAGACAATGAGAAGAGATACTTCCCTGATCTCTAGCAAAGTAGAGACTGTAAAGCCAGGCCCAAAGACATGTCTGCTTACATTTGGGGGCTTAGCACCCTAAAATGCCTCACTTTTACCACAATTATGCATGGGACTGTGTGAAAGACATTAGGTGAGAGACTCAGGTGGAGAAAGACAAGTTCTGTCTATTCCCTTCCATCCGTATCCACTAACAAGTAGATGTGACAATAAAGTGGTGACACTAGAAGCTGGGAATGGGAGCTGGGTGGGAGGCAGTGCCTGGAGCAAGGACAAGAGCTCTTCCATGAATAGTTGTCCAAATGCTGGGCCTGGCCAGAGGACCTGTGTGTGGCTACAAGCAGACCCCAGACACTGGTGCCCTGGTGAGAACTTTGCCATTGCTGACACTTGAAACTCTCCCTCATCACTACTCTCAAGGGCAGAGCGGTGTGCTGCTGCAGAATGGCTCTGTAACGAATCATGTGGCTTCCAGTTCTGGTCAGGTCAGTACAAAAAGACTACTTGAGGGGCTGGTGAAATGGCTGAGCAGTACAGGGCACTTCCTGTGCAAGTACTGCCAAAGTTCAATCCCCAGGACCTACATAAACAGCTGGATGAGGCCACACATGTCTGTAAGTACAGTCCCAAAGGAGCAGAGACCAGCAAATCACTGAGGCTTAGGAAAGAAAAGGTGGGGGGGGGGGCATTCTCTGAGATCATTAAGCAACTATGGCTCAGGTGAGAATGAGGAGAAGGGTGATGATGAAGAAGACACCTGGTGTATCTCTCAGCCACTGCAGGCAAGCGGGCAAGTCACCACACGGTCACGCACACACAAAGAATTTCGCTCTTGCTCCTAGTTCCTCATTTCCTGGGATCTTGCTTCCAGCTCTCATCGTCTTGTGTGGATCCCCTCCCTCCACTTGCAGAAGACAGGAGAGTGAAAGGCTCAAGAATGCTACAGAACTATATACAGCATTCTAAGAAATGGCACCAACATGGAGTGATGATGGCTGTCATTCAAATTAACAAGGAAAATGGATGGAGGGGGTGGGCCTTATTCTGTTAAGCAAAATAAACCAGACTGTGAACAAAAAAAGTCTCACCTTGAAAAGCTGTAACTCTTGAGAATTAAAAATCCAATACCTATTCTGGCCTGGAGCCTTCATCTAAGGCTTGCAATGGGTATGTTCAAGAGCAAGAAGACGTGGCGGTTACTTGTGAGGACCTTGTGGGGGTATCTGCCACCACCAGTCACACAAGAGAGGACATTGAACAGTTAAAAACAGTGATGTAATGTGATACTTCTTCAAGGCAAATGTGTCAACTCCTATCCCATAACCTATGGAAATTTACCTGAAAAATATAGCAAAACTACACAGGAGACAGTTATTTGATGTTTCTTATTTTGTCTTAAATTCCATGCAAAACTCTGGCCTATTTCTAGGTATAATTAAGTATTTTTGGTATAAAATTATATTTGTTTCTTTTTATTCAATTTTAAAATGAACCTGTCACTCTAGGAATATGTGATGTGTACCAAGTCTCTCTTTACCATTAATGCTTAGGATCTTTTGGGAGGAAAATGAATCACAAAAGTCTGCAGGAAGAAGAGATTCATCTAGTGTGGCTAATTAGATGCTATTTGAGTGCTAGCCACTATTAGAGACTTAATCCATATATAAGCAACTCAGTTAAAAGACTAACCATTGGCATTTGTAATTATCAATCTATTGATGACTCAGTGTAGAACATGCATCATACTAAGCATTTTATGCACCATTGCATTGGAGATTTCATTTGTATTGGTGATTATCATACCCATGAACTATTAAAAAAAAGATGCTCTAGTGATTAAAGGAACAGATACTCACTAGAAGTAGTCCAAAGCCACATGTCTAATATGTAGTTGAAGTGTAATTTAAGTTATGTTTGTATGAATAGTCTTAATTTAGGTTTCCTTGAAACAAAGCCTGTAAGAAAGGCTTGAGTCTAGGTAGTCTATCGGCTATGTGATTGACCCTAGAAAGGAGTAAAATAGTAGTATGGTAAAGACAAGAAAGAAGGAAATGCTGACATAAGAGGAAATTTTAAGTTCATATTTGAGCAACAGGGGTTCAGTTTTACTGAGCTCTCTCCCAAGAAGCATACAAAATATCACCCCCCCCCAAAAAAAAATAATCTGCCTGAAAAGACATAGAAATGACTGTCATCCTCCCATGCTTAAGAATTGTCCTTGGGACGACAAACTCCAACTGTATTGTGCTGCTTTTGTTTGCAGAAAAAGCTAGCTCCAAGGACACAGACAAGAGAGAGTTGGAGAGATGGTTCAGTGTTAAATGTGCTTCCTGCACAAACATGAGGGGGTCTGAAAACTCCTGTGTTTGAATCTCCACATCAGCAGCTCGGTGTGGCCACACATGCCTATAATCCTAGTCCTGCAAAGGGAGCAGAGACCAGTGAAGAGCTCCTTCTCACGAAAAACAGCAAGTTCTGGTGTCAGTAAGAGACTCTGGCTCAAACAAGAATAGACAGAAGAGGGCTGGAGAAATGGCTCAATGATTAAGATGCTTGCCTACAAAACCTGACAGCCCAAGTTCGATTCCTGAGTACCCACGTAATGCCAGATGCACAAAAGGGGTACATAGGTCTGGAGTTCATTTGCAGCGGCCAGGAGCCCTGGCACACCCATTCTCTTCTCTGACACACTTTCTCTCTCTCTCTCTCTCTCTCTCTCTCTCTCTCTCTCTCTCTCTTGTCTCTCTCTGCTTGCAAATAAACAAATGAAAATTTTTTAAAAACAATAAGAGGCAGAAGAGTGATGTAGCAGAACACCCAACATTCTGGTCTGGGTACCACAAGAGAACACTCCCTGCCATAGGCAAGTACATGGGATGCTGCAAGGGCACACAAGACGTGTGTACATACACCACATACACTACATACACACAAGCAGAAAGGGGAAATAGACATAAGAAAATAAAGCCCTGGGGCACACAGCAGACAGACCCTACAGACTGGAGGTACGTTGCCCTTAGAAAGTTGTTGGACTGTGTAGCATGGAAACAGTTGAAATCAGAGGCAGGTTGAGAGGCAAGGTACAAATATCTCTGTTACAGAACTCTGGTTTGTGCCCTGGATTTAGAAAAAAAAAATCCACCTGCAAAAATTTCACCCAACTTTTGTTCTGAAATTTCCCAATATATGACTTCATCTTTCTACAAATATGAATTTCTGTCTTCCTGAGTTCAAGATAACCTGGTGGGGTGGTCTGCTCCAGGTGTCCCCCATAAACTTATGTGTTCTGAGTGGTAGGTCCCCAGCTGGTGGCCATCTGGGAATCAGGGGCAATTCATCCTGTAGGTACTATATTGTTGTGGGCAGGCTTATGGGTGTTATAACCAGCTTCCACTTACCAATGCTTAGCACACTTACCTGCTGCTGCTGATGATCTTATGTTCTCGAGGAGGCGATGTCCAGCCTCTGATCATGCCACAGTTTTCTCTGCCATCATGGAGCTTCGCCTCAAGTCTGTAAGCCAAAATAAAACTTCCTTCCTACAAGCTGCTTTTGGTCATGTTCTTAGTGCAGCAACAAGAAAGCTGACTGCAACGCCTGGCAATACTGAACAAAGTAGAGATGAAAAAGCAAGTCTTGCTCCCAAGGAAATTTTCATTTCTGTGACTGAAAAAGTGTTTTGAACTCATTTCAAAATAAATGTCTTTACAGGAAAGAGGAAATAAAGTGGTAATTCAGTGTTTGGGGAGGTCATATTGATCTCTCTGTTATAGCTTTTTGTTCTCAAAACGCAAATGAGAAACTGGTTAGGTTCACATAATAGGTGGGAATATCTGAAAATTTTAAAAATCAACTAATAAAGTAATTGAAAGTGAAGGTGGAAGATGGCATAGATAGATGTACTTGCCTTCACCTTCCATAAAAATGAAAAGAATTTCTCAGCTTCTTAGTTTACCGCCCACAAAAAAACAGTATTAAAGTCCGTGTTACATATGATTGTGAAGATTCCATAAAATCAGATAAGTAAAGGGCTTATCAGAGCACTAGGCACTTCGTCAGCACTTATTACTACAATTAACACAACACTATTACTCCCTGACTGGCTTTCAAATCCTGGCAAAGTGTGTCTGTAGCACTGGGTCTCTGGTGAAGGCACATCCCCCCCCTGGTCAGGCCATTGACCCTGCCAATCACCCTGGATAATTCAGGGCCCCAGCTACACTTCAGTGCAGATGCCTGGGAGTGAACTCTGTAAGCGTTCTGGTATAGGGCCAGGGAGGCCTTGTAGAGCTTTCTGTCACCCACTCTTCTCCTTTAACCATTTTATGGCTTTGAACACAAGTCAAGCCCCTCAACTCCTATCCCCACTCTTTGGAAGTAAGACACCATCAAGCACCACCCCCCAGGGTGAACTGAATCAGGAAACAGAGAAAGGCATTTCAAGGCCTTGAAGAACACCTTTGATTTTTTCCAGGACCACATTTTTCCTGCCTTTGGCTTTGTCTTCTGGTCAAAAGATTACAAAGAAAAATCTTGCAAAAGTCTCCATGTATCTTTTTGAAGTGGTAAAACAGAACCAGCTGAACCTAGTCAACTCACAAAGGTGCCATAAATACCCAGCTAGCTGTAAAGGCATAATCTCTGATACAGCAAAGAAGAAGTGAGAGCTTCAATGGGAATATGGTGGCCCCTGACCCTGGGATAAACACTTCTCAAACTTGCTTTGTGCTCCTGCCTGTCAGAGTCCAGCCCCAGGCTGAGGACTGGAAGGAGACCCTTGAGTAAGGCTCTCCTGGAGCCTGTGTCTTGGACCAGGTGTTTCCTGACTATGGAAGGCAGTGTGAGGGGTGGAGACTCCACCCAGGATGGCTGCATAGAGAGGTCTCTCTTCCCTGCTTGCACACTCAGGACCCAGCTATCATCTGCTTTCATCTCCTTGCCAGTCAGGAAGAGTCCCAAGTTCTTGGTTGCACTAGAGAGCTTTCCTGGACAGGACCTCAGATAAGCTTTCTCTTCCTTCGGGATGCCCTCCCAGGCCTCCACACACAGACCTGTGAGCTTGGTGCCATCAGGGAGGAATGTAGTCTGGAAGCTCTCACTGCCAGGCTCTCCCAAGCCCTGCTGTCTCAGGAGTCCCTCTCTGGTCCTGTAATGCCCTCACACTCTAGAGGCAGGGTCACTTCCCGTCCTGTAACTTGTCAGAGTCTGGCTGGAAGCAGCAGGAGGGTGGCTTCCACAGAGTTGGGCTGGATTTTATAGCTACACAGGAAAGTTGCTCAGGGCAGCAGTTGCTCTGTCCTCTGTGGTCCAGGATTTGGCTTGTGGATGATTCCTGCAGCCTCAGTGTTTTGTTTGGGGGGAGGGGGGTGGGGAACTGAGCAAAATTCCAGTGAACACCTAAAGTTAGGTTTACTATGAACAATATAGGAATAATAATAACGATGAAAGACATTCTAACCCTAACTCTTACATATAATATTTACAAGGGTAGACTGACTGATAGCTTGGCTAATGTTTCTAAGAATATAATTATACAGATTAGGAACAAAGTAGCCTTTTTCTGGTATATAGACAGTAGGGTCTGGCCTACAGAAACACAGAGGCAACCTTGCCTGCTCTGGCAAGACTAGAATCCACATCTGATCAAATCGCATTGAAGACAGCTGTAAGCATCAACTCCAGTGTCAATTTCCTGCTTCTTCAGCTTTTCCTGTGGGCTGGTCCTTCCTGAGCCCGTGTTCCTCTTGAGCACACCAACCAATCAGGTCGTTCCCTTATGCATCGGACACTGGTGATGAGGCTCATTCTAATTGGATGTTTGATTCATATGGACCTGGAATACATCTGTAAGACCCTCTCCCAGGTCCTTCTGCTCTCTTACTCCCTGTGTGAGGGAAATGGTCTCTCTTTCCCCTGCCCCTTCCCCGCCAGGCTGAGAATTTCTTCTGGTTTAGGCTTTCCTGCTTTGCTTTCCCTCTTAATCCTAATTCTCCTAAAACAAACCTCTTATTTCATAATTTACCCTTCTCAGAGATCAAAATTTTTAATTCTTTGATAATTTGGTCAAAGATCTGAAGTTGGAGTTGACAGGTCTCAGGATCTCTTTCGTCTTTATGGAGATCTAATCCCTCCAAGAATTCTAACCCTGCAGCATTACTGTATGACAAGCATGGTATTATATTTGTGATTTAGATATTGTGTTAGTTTTCCAATAAAACTATGAGGTTATCTACTACTTGTATCATTTGACTGATGAAAAGCATTGATTACATTAGTGACTGGGCAGAGTTCATATCTCATTGGTCATCACTATCATCCTCCTAATTATCACGGTCATTTCCTCTGTCACCATTTCTTTCTTCTCCCCATCACATTCCTCTCCTTCTCTTACCTCCTGTGTTCCAGCTGGGCTCCACTATCCAACATCCAAGCTGGACTCAACTATCAAAGCCAGTGAGCTTGCTGATGGCCTGGGTGATGGAGAAAAGGAGATCTGGCAGTATCTGTTGAAGGTGGCAACTTTCAGAGAATCTCCATGGGGAATCATTGAGGTGGAGATCACAAAGAGAAGCTGGGAGGTGAGCCCCAGGCAGTAACATATTTCTTTTGAAATGGACCATGGAAGGTAGTAAAAAGTAACAGTTGAGCTAGACGCCATCATGACCATTTTGAACAACCTACTTCAGATGCCCTGGCAGCTTTGGAAGAGTTAGGGTGAAGGTGGTACCCGCTTCATGATGTGAACCACAGCTCCACTGTCTACACACCTCTGTGGGTCCCGCCTCATGGACTCTCAGGGTGGAGTCGCACAGCACCTGAGAGGTTCTGTCTCACTGCCAGGGCTCTGGGAACTGGAAGAGGCACAATCCTAGAGATGAGTTTTCTCAGGTTTGCCACTAACTAGCTCAGTGATCTTGGGCACTTCATCTCAATGCTCCAATCTCCAGATGCAAAAAGTAGAATAAAATTAAAATCATAAAAAGATGGTTTTAACATGACCCAGCAGATATGTGGGAGAGGTGCCACCCACAGCCCCTTTTATGTCCAAGGATATTGTCAACAGTCATTGCATGTTTTAACCTTTTGAGTCTCGATGAAGTCTTAGAATCCTCCCCATTCACACTTCCCCCAGCAAAGAGAGGTTCCGAGCAAGACACAGCTTCTTTTTCATGCAGGCCTCTCTAGCTATCCCACTGTATCTGCCCCAGAGTTGCTTCTCATGTGGCATCAGATGAACTGATTCGCTGCTTTCTGAGGAAAAAAAAAAAACAGCAGAGTCCAGGGGAGGTGAAGAGAATTTGAATACAGGGTGACTAAATGCTGACTCTCTGCCTGGCTAGTGAGTCGGGTGCAGGCCACGGCCACGGCACTGATTTGTACTGTGGACAAGGGAGTGAATCGGAGGCAGTAAAGGGACCAGGGCTCATGTTTTCCATTTAGTCTTGGAAACAAGGGGACAGAGTTTAATTGTGTTTGTGGGGGAGGGAGGGAGATCATGGTCTAGGTCAATCTTGCTTTATGAGTCTTGTTTTCTCAACGAATTTCTATAGGACCCACCAACTCAGACATCCCATGAGATCCCATTAATACCCACAGCTCACAATCACCTAACTCAGCCTCCAAGATGGGGGTGGGGGTGGGGGTGCCAGCCTCCACACTGTTCCTCTCAGAATTTCTGGAAGCATCTGGAAATTGTTTCTGTAAGCTTGAGATCATGTTTCCTCCCTCTGATTGGGACCTCTGCTCCCAGCACCTTACTGCTCAGCTGCCATTTTTCAGGCATGAGACAGCTCTTGCCTGGGGAGAAAACTGAGTTTGACCCTTTCAGAACAAAACATTTTCTGACACAGTGTCACAATATTCCAATTTTCCTCTCACCGTATTTCCCCTTCCTGCCCCATCTGTCACACTAATTCTCTCCTTGGGATGCCAGTGTTGCCAGGTATCTCCAAGTTGTGAAGGTCTGGATTGAAAAGGAGCATTCCTGTGTGACTGAATGAGCGAGCGACCATACCACACATTGCGCTGCATGACCTATGACCTGCCCCCTAGGTATGATGATATTTTCTGTTGCTATGGCATTAATACCTGCCACTGGGTAACTTGTAAAGGAAATTATTTATTACATTAGTAGAGGGTAAGAAATTGGTGAGGGCCTTCTTACTGGTAGACATTCTCTGTAGAGTCAGGATCACATGGTAAGACGGAACAATGTGCCAGGAGAAACATGTTAGCAAAACAAAGCCACTTTATTAATATATTAAATCAAAATTTTCATTTCCAAATAGCATTAACATTTGAATTAGGGGTTATATTGAAAATATTCAAACTGTAGCAGAAGATGAGCTGGTGACACGATCCTAGGTCAAGACTGAAATAAACTTTCTCCTCCACAGTCGGTTCCCCTCACACAGTGTTGTCATCCTGATATATACAAGGCATTCCACACCCTCATCGTTGACATGGGTTCCACTCAGTTAAACTTAGAGCACACCCCTGTGTCTCCATGAAAACGGGCTTAGGGGCAGTCCCATCACATTCATTCGATGGTTGTCAGCAAGTTACAGAATCCAAATATGAAAAATTAAGTCTTTAATGAAGATAATGACTTAAAATGAATATATTCAGAAATGGAATTTCCAAAATAATGAGGAATCAAGGAAGCTCCATAAACTCTTTCCATATTACCCTAAAGTAGCAACTTATCCTGTGGAAATTATAGAAGTAAAGTAATGTCATCTCTGAAAAGTGTCCTAAGGGTGTACTGCAAGTAGAGAGCACTTGTTTAAGAAAATTGACTAAATCGTAGTAAAGAACAGCAAGACTGTCATGTGACTCGTGAGCTGCTCACCTCCACCCCAGCTTCATGTGCAAGAAACTCTACTTGAGAAACTCCATTCCAGATGTGCTTAGTTAGGAAGACAGAGGTTCCCTCACCTTCCACCTTCCAGTGTACAGCTTTAGTTTTACCCAGAAATGAGCAGATAACCAACCAATCTCATCCTCTTAGTCCTGTATTTCAGAAGCTCTATTCTGGATGTGTGTGGCTAGCATGGGCACTTGCCTTTGCACATAACTGTGGTTCATAGGGTTCATAGGGTCTTACCCATGACAGTGGTCAGTGCTCAGTGGGCAGAATATCCACACCAGCTGAGCCAATCCTAGAAAACCATGGGCTTTCATCCCTGTCCAGTGAGCACTCCTAGAACAGGGCATCACTTGGGGAGAGGCAAACCCGCTATTCTTTGTCATAACTCCCAGGAATGACAAAGGGGCTCTCACTTGGTAAAGAGGTAGGCCTTGTGATGGATAAAGGAGTACTGTGCCGTGAGCCTCGCAAAGTGTTGAAATAAACAAAATAGAACCTGTGTAAAGCAAAAACCTCATTTCAAGCAAAATTAAAAATTATATTCCAAAAATGATAAGATATATTCACTATTAACCAAAAAAAGATCAGATTGCTAGAACTACTTTGCAAGTAATATTAAACTGGTTTCTCAGACTGAAAATAAGTAATACCAGACACTAAATAGATTCCACATTTTAAAAACCAAATGAATGCTGGTAAAGGTAATTTTAAAGACAGCCTTATAGCATATTTCCTTAAGTATTTTAATGTAAGTGCATTAGATGATATATGTATTTATACTGTTATCCCCATGGTATTTAGAAATGCAATAGTAGGAATAGCAAAAATAAGGCAGGTAGGAGCAAGGTTATATTGGAATAAAAATATTACACTAGATGGAAACTCAGATCCATAGCAATAATTTTAAATGGTAAATAAAACATGAATTTTATACACATATGCATGGCTCAGTGGTTAAGACTGCTTGATACTTAAGCATGAGGGACTCTCTGGATGGAGACCACGAGGTTTGGCTCCCCCAAAACCCACAAGAAAAACTCAACATGGCCATGCATGTCTGCCATTCCAGTCCATGGTAACAGAGTTCAGAGAATCACTAGGGCTCACTGATGGACAGCAGCTCTGGGTTGAGGGAGAGACCCTGTCCAAGGAAATACATAGATGAGTGATAAGAAAAGGACACACAATGTTCTCCTCTGACCACTGCATGCAAGCACACACACATGCATATACCACACACCACAGCAGCCCCTATAAATACACACATATGCAAAAATAGGATACAAAATCATTGAATAGTGAATGTGGTGTTTGTCACCTATAAAGACACAAGATGTGTATTAGTCATAGCAGGAAAAATGGGTGAGAAGATGTGATTATATAGAAATAAAGTTCTATATTGCTGGAATCTCATTACATATTCAAATTACATCATGACAAATTAATGTGTAAATTACAAGCCCTAACCAGAAAATAACTGAAAGATACAGTGAAATATCATAGGTGAATTAATTGCACTCAGTAATATAAAAGAAAGTGGTAAATAGAGAACATATAAAAATATCACATGACATACAAAAATCAAAAGCAAACTAGCAAAGGTAAGTAAAGCCATTAATATAGCATTAAGTATAAATGGCTTAAACACCAAATCAAAAGGAAGACAAATCAGACTACATGGAACAATAACAAAAAAACTCAACAATATTCTGCCTCCCATAATCATACTTGGATTCTGTAATACAAATAAGCGGGAAGTTAAAAGATAAAATATTAGTGTACAAATAGCAACAATAAAAGAGCCAGACTGGCTATAATAATATCAGGGAAATAGAGCTAAAAATTAAAAAATAATAGTGGTAAAGAAGAGCATGCATACTGATAAAAGGCATAATCCTTTGGGAAGATACAGCAAATGTAACCCTAGTCACACCCAACATGAGAGCCACAAAATAAATAAAGGAAAACCTGAACAAATTTAAGGAGATTCATTCATAATAATGAGAGGTTTAACACCCCACTTTGAATAATGAGGAGAACAATGAATCAAATGAAAACAATGATGTAGAAGACCAACACAGTTACAAAGTAATTAGATTTTATATACAAGTGTTGAACACTGTGCCCAAAGAATGCTGAATACACATTCTTCTGAAGTTCACGTGCAACATTCTCCTTATGTGGGGCCTGAAAGCCAGCCTCCATAGATTAAAAAAAAAATTGAAATCAGACTGAGCATTTTCTTAGAACACAGTTGAACAAAATTAGAAATCAATGATGGAAGGAAATTTGGTAGATTTTCAAATATGTGGAATTAACACACTTCTAAATAAGCCATGAGTCAAAGAAGAAGTCACAGGGGAAGTTAGGAAAGCCCTTAGCTAGCAAGTCCTCGGCCAACAGGAGGAATCTGTTAAAGCCAAATGAAGGATAGGAAGAGGGTCTCAGTCCAGGGGAGATGATGCATCAGAGAGAACAGTGAGGGGCCTGGAGTTTTATGCTAAATGCAGGTATGTGTCCCTAGCTTATGTGCAAAGGGGTGGAAGGAGAGGGATAGGAAGAGGGCTTTCAGAAGACTCTGCAAGCAGCTAGCAGACCTGTGGAAGTGGTGGGCTGGGAGCCTGATACCTCCCACCCTTCTCCTGCCTTTGCACAGGGCCCTGGCTTTTCCAGGCCACCAACATGAACTTACATATCACTCCTCTTGCCTTTAATTTCATACAGATGTGTCTCTTGTTGGCTTTTCTCAAGTCAAACTGTGTCTTTGGTTATTAGTGCAAAACAGTGCATCTTTTCTTTACCTAATGGATACAAATAAATCTAGCCTAGGATGGCCAGGGAACAGAGCAGCACGTATCCTATGTGATAGGGGACCATTAGGGCAGCCTGGCTGGATAGGTCTTCCTTTAGACTAGGGTTCCTCAGGCTGTGTATTGACACTTGGAACCAGGTTATGGGAATATGGGAAGCTGACTGTGTAGGCTATTTGGCACCCAAGGACCTTCAGCCACCACCTTCCAGTAATGCCCAACTTCCACATCTGTGTCACAAGAAGTATTTTCAAAATTCAATAAATATCTCCCAAGGGCAAAATTGCCCCAAGATAGGGACCACTGGAAGTTTTAGAGTCAGATCCACCTGGTTCAATTCCCTTGACAACTCCTCTCAGCAGTACCGACCCTTTATTTCATATGATGTCTAGAAATTAAATCAGCAGATATATATATATATATATATGAAATGTATGCCTTTCACCCTGTGCCTCTACATCCCTCCCTGACCCAGTCCAGTGGGCTCATACAAACCAGCCTTTTCCAGGCAATTCTAGGCTTTGGTCTGGGTATTTCAGAATCACAGAACGTATGAGCTCAAAGGAATTGCTTAGGTCCCAACCAGACAACGTCTTCATTGTTCAGGTAAAGAAACGGATATGAGGAGAGGGCAACTCTCTGAGATATAGGGGATTTTGGGCACAGAATGGATTCTTAGCAGCCTCCGGCCTCCTGGGTTAGGATTATGTCCTCTGTGACACACTCTTACCTCCTTTTCATACTCATTTCACATTCATCACCTTCCTTTTCCCCCAATACTCTGAGCTGTAAGGAGGTAGAGGTGGCTAAATGGCCTCATTTAATAGGGGAGGAGGCAGGCCCAGAGCTCAGATTGTCTCTAAATCACTAAGGCTAAATCATGCTCATTTGACCTCTAGTGGTGTAATCTTCCCTTCATACCTGCACATTAAAAAGGAGGAAGCCAGGTGTGGTGACTCACACCTTTAATCAAAGCACTTGGAGGCTAAGGTAAGAGGATCTCCATGAATTCAGGGCCAACCTTGGCTACAGTGTGAGTTCCAGGTTAGCCTGGGCTAGAGTGGGACTCTGCTTCTAATAAAGATGAAAGAAGAAATGGCGATTTTAAGAAGATCATGGCAGATAGAAGAAAGATGCTGAGTCAGACAGGCCTTATCATAAATCTGCATCCATTGTCACTAAGACCACCAAGGTAGCTTTAAAAAGTCTAAATAGACCGTTCTCAAAAAAAGATACACAAATAGCCAACAGATATATAAAAACATGCTTGGCAAAATTAATCATCAGGGTTGTGCAAATCAAAACAAGTGCTCAGAGATGCCCCCTCACCCTAGTATGTGACTACTTTTAAGAACAATCCCTGTGAGGGTGAAGACAAAAAGAACCTCTTGCATACTCAGGGCAGGAAGGTAAATTAGTAAAGCCATTACAGAAAACATTACAGAAAGTGTGGAAGTTCCTCAAAGAATTAAAAATAAAACTTCTGGTAATCCTGAAACCCTGGATATATATCTAAAGAAAATTAAATCAGGAGCAGGAGAGAGGGCTCAATGGTAAAGTTGCTTGCCTGCAAAGCTTAAAGACTTGGGTTTGATTCCTCAGTATCCAAGTAAAGCCAGAGGCACAATGTGGTGCATGCATCTGGAGCTTGTTTTCAGTGACTGGAGGTCCTGCCATGCCCATTCTCTCTGTCTATCTCTCTGCTTGCAAATAAATACATAAATAAGAAATAAGGGTAACAGACACCTTCACGCTATCTATCTATCTATCTATCATCTATCTATCTATCATCTATACATACATACTTTTAGAATGGAAATGACCACCATGGAGACAGCTCTGAAAGAAAAGGTTTTTAATAGGAAGAGAGGGAACCCCAAGCTCCAGGCTAGCTCCCAAGATGGGAGAAGCAAAAAACCCAGACCAAGATCCAGCTTTTAAGGTGGATGTTTAGCTTGAGGGAAGGGAACCAGGTGGTTAGTATTTTTCAGCATCAGGAAGGGCAGTGCCTCC
>PVHP010001925.1:0-50566 GCA_004024765.1 Zapus hudsonius | reverse complement strand
CACATGATGTCACTCATATGTGGAGTCTAAAATTGGTGATGTTTTAGAATTATAGAGTGTAATGAAGATTACCAGAGATCAGGGAAAGGAGAGGAGCAAAAGGGTGTGGAAACATTGGCCCATAGGTACAAAGTTACAGTTAAATGGGAGCAAGCAGCGTTGGTGTGCTGTCACACAGTAGGAACAAAGGATGATAATAATGGACTTTATGTTTTAAAAATCCTGAAGAAAGTATTTGGGAAATTTTCATTATGAAGAAATGATAAATGGAGAGAATGTTTGATAAGAGAGCTTTGTTAACCTCATGTAAACATTACAAATGTATAGTTGTATCAAACCTCATGTTAAAACACACTATTTTTATGTTTTAATATATCAATTAAATTTAAAATTTTAAAAGGCCAAATCCTCACTCCAGACCTAGGTTACCTATGAATTATCTTTATTCTAGGACTTGGATGTGCAGCCAAGCTGGGGCTGCTGATAAAGGGAGGTATCTCCACCCAACCCTCCCCCCACACACACAGGTGGCCTCAAGCACACATCTCCACCCCCACATGCATGTGGCCTCAAACGAAGTGCACTGAGGGGACTCATCCTCCCCACCCACCTCCTCACCTGTTCCTCCAGCTCTTTCCTGTGGGTCCCAGTGATGTGGAAGTGCCCTGAGGCTCTCTTCAACGACAGATATTGTGAATCACACCTAGTTAAAGTCCAGGATAATACTCTCCTTCTATCCGACATAATCCCTGTGTGAAGTGCATTGCTATGCATTTGATAAATTGTCCTTTCTTTGGTTAATTTTTCTTTTCTTCTGTTGGATGTAGTGGCTCACCGAGTGAATCATCAAAAGCAAACTTTCCTCTTTTTAGGAGACACTCCATGGGGTCTGGTGTTCATGGTCCCTTTCTCTGTTTTCCCAGTTGAAGCTAGCAGCTTTTACATTTTCAAGATTAGAAACACCTGGTCACATTCCCTAAAGGAAAAGATCGGACTCTGTCCAGGTCAGATGCCCCCTGAACAGCCACAGACCACAGGTCTCTGAGGAGTTCCACAAGGCTCCCAGCACGTGGTTCCCAGCTCATGACTTTTGTTTGGCTTGTGTGAGCATTTGGATCAGTAGTTGCTTTTGCAAAAAAACACATCTTAATGACCTTAGTGGCAACTAGTGCAAGCTTTGTATGTCAGAGAAGCACACCCCAAGAAGCAGTTGGAACTGCAAAAGATGAAGAAACAACAGTGAGTTCCAAGTAGTGAGGCCAAGAGCTTGGGTGTCTGCATGCTGAGTCCTACTGCCTGAGGGATGTGGTGAGGAGGAGGTGAGCAGAGAGGGTAGACATGCCTGGGAGACCCAGACAAGGGGTGCCTCTATGGCAGAGGAATGAACTGAGGGCACACCCACCCATCCCTATACAGTCTCAGAGATCTGAAAATAAGAGACCAAAGGTTCTCCCAAATTTAGTTGTACCGAGAATATTATATGAAATGCTTCTATGTCTGCATACTAAGGAACAATTCCTACAGTTTATAACACAACACCTGAAAATGGTTGCATATGTTTGCAGGAACTTCACATTTATTCTCATTTTACAATTGAGAAATTTCAAAATATATTTTCAAGCAGACAGAGAGAGACAGAAGAGAGACAGAGCGAATGGGTACATCAAGGCCTCCAGCCACTGCAAAGGAACTCCAGATGCATGTGTTACCTTGTGCATCTGGCTTTATGTGGGTACTGGAGAATCAAACTTGGGTCATTGGCTTTGCAGGCAAGCCCCTTCACTGCTGAGCCATCTTTACAGCACAGAATTGAGAATTTTAACCCTTGGGCAAAATGACACCATCAAACAGCTTGTTGATACCTAAGTTTAAACCCAAATTCAATCTCTTCCCAATCTCCTTAATCAACAAAGCAACCTTCTCTTTCCTTGGGTTCAACATTCACCGTGAGCCTGTGACTTAGGTCTCAGCAAGGCCACAAAGGTCTCTGTGGGTCTGGGTCCAGCAGGTCCTTCCATCAGACAGGCCAGGCAGATGACCACTGCTCACGCTGTAAAGAGAGGGCACACTCCGCAGGATGCAGGTTTAGCTCCCAGCTGTGAGGGTGTTTTCATTTTTTATTGCCAGTTTTCGTGCATGTACATAATGTATTTTTACCATAATACCTTCCCATTCATTACCTTCCTCTGTGGGCCACCCTGATCCCCTCCACTGAAGCCTGTCTTATTCTGGCAGTGATGTGCGTCTTTCTTCTTCCTTCATCTGTGTGGTTTGAACAAGCTTTCCGATTTGCAGTTTCTGTTTCCCTCCATTGTAAGAGCAGTGGGCCAGCCGGAATCTACTGTGAGGATTGTGAACGATGACTTAGCAGAGACCAGACGCCAGCGTAGCCATCTTGCAGCTCGAGGCAGGAGCGGGCTCCCGTCCTTCCATCCTTTCAGGGAGGGACAGAAGGTGGCCACGGCTTCCCGCCCTGGGCCAGGTGTGCCCGAGCCGCCCGCTGCGCTGAGGGGCTCGTGGGGCGTCCTGGGTGGGGAGCAGCCTTTGGAACCACGAAGCCCATGAGCTCTGCTCCACCCAGGGGCCCATTAGAACAAACACGACGACTTCATTCGAATGGACGCTAATGGCCAACAGATGCGCTGGCAAAGCAAAGACCACAAAACGCTGAATCCCCGACGCAGTTATGTTCTCTAAACCCCGAATCCTGTTTTCACTTTGTTTTCAGTCCTCTAAGTGCTAGTGAGAGCGAGGAAGATGGCCAACAGGAAACGGCACAGCCGGGAAAGGAGCTTTTGCCTCTGCCACAGCCAGTTTCTGCCACTAGCTGCCCTTTCTAAGCTGTGTCTATCTGCCGGACTCTCAGATTGTCTTGGATTGGGTTTTTCCAGAAGGTTCTGCAGCAACATGAGGAGAAAGAAGACAGTGAACATTTATTTACTGAGCTGGTGTCTAGACACTGTGACAGATCTCTCTCTCTCTCTCTCTCTCTCTCTCTCTCTCTCTCTCTCTCTCTCTCTCTCTCTAATGTCAACCACTTCCAAAATCAGGGGAAATCCAGGCAGTAAAGGAGTTTTGGTTTGTTTTTATTTTCTAATTTGGTGCTTTTAGGGGAAGGGGGCAGGCCCCAAAGTACTGTTGAGTGTCTGGGGTGAGCCCCAGTGGCATGGAAGTGAGCAGAGTTTACACTAGCCAATCAGTAGATGTGATAGAAGACACTGCACCCTTTAAATCTTTCCAAAATGAGTTATGATTGGATTGAATACAAAGTATGAATAATTTCATGTCTGGATACACCAATGATGTCAGAATAAAACAGAGACAGCATAAGAGGAACTGAAGAAAAGAGAAGCATGAACATGAATGTTTCAATTTAAGGCACCTCCAGAATTGCAGAAAGGGATTTGACTTCCACACTGTGGATTTGAGGTTTAACTTAAACAAAACCAAGCTGACTTTGTACCCATACTTTGCTTCATTAAGACTGACAAAAATACAGGGTAGAGGTCATTAGCCCCATGTCATAAGAAGATCAAAAGAGGAAAAAAATAAAGTACAGTAAGTGGGGAACCAGTATGTGAGTCTATTATTTTTAACTAGAAGATGTAACTTATCAGGGCCACAAAACACCTTATAACCTGGGAACCTTCTCACACTGAAAGACATGACCACATGTGTCTTCTCTCCACATCGTGACAGGAATCCTGAGTTAGTCTGTCTATTATACTGCTTTACTTTTAAGTATTTTTGACTTGAAATGTCATCTACTCATTATGAAAACAAAATAAAACCAAAAGTAAAAGCAAAAATAAAGCTTAAAATGTATCAGCCAGGGACTGGAGAGATCGCTCAGTGGTTAAGGCCTGCAAAGCCTAATGACCTGAGTCCAATTCCCCAGTTCCCACGTAAAGCCAGATGCACAAAGAGGCACATGCATCTGGAGTATGTTTGCAGTGGCTAAAGGCCCTGACATACCAATTCTCTCTGTGTCTCTTCTATTTCTCTCCTCTTGCAGGTAACTAATTAAAAAATAAAAATGTATCATCCAAAATCCCACACAGAGGCCTTGATAACAGTAAGAGCCTGTGTACAACATCACTGACATTGTCTTATATAGCATTTGATTGGCTTTATAAAAGTTTATACAATTAGTTTAAAAAATTTCAAAGATATTTATTATAACTATATAAAATCTTAACACATTAATATATATCTTTAATGTAATTTCATTTAAAAATCATGAAATAATACAAACATGACAAGCTCATTCTGAAATGTATAAGCAAGAACATATGCCAAAATAAGAGAAGTGGAAAATATACATCACTAGATATAAACTTCTAAGAATTTGAGCAAAATAGAGGCCATGCTGTTTTGCTTCAGAAATGTGTGTTTGTGTGTAGAAGAACTGATACAGTAGGAAAATGATGGATTCCATAGTCCATGCCAAATGGATTGAAAACTTATATAAATAATGTAATACAAATCTAAAATAAAATATTGCAAGGTATACTTAAGACCTACAAAAAAGGAGGAAGAATTTTTTACAGAAAACCATAATATTACAAAGAATGAAAGAAAATTTAGTCAATTTATCTCTATTATAATAGAAAGCAGGTAGCTCTGGCTGTGGTAAAGAAAATGACAAAATAATTTCCTAAAGAGGTTTAAAATCAAACAAAGTTATATTTTAAAAAATAAGCATTTCAGTCATCTGGAGAGTGACTGAAGGCACAAACCAAACATTAGTCCATGACTATCTGCTGCACTTGGAGGTGGGGTGTGGAGGCAGTTGGCCAGGGCTGCCCCATCCCTCTATTCCCAGTTCTGAACTGTGGCCATGAAAACAGGCAGCATTCCTGCCTGAGGGGGTTGAGTACATTTAGAGTGGTGGGTGAAAACACATGGCTGGTGGTGTTTTTATGCAAAAATAGAAAACTAAGTAGGGAAAAAAATGAGAGGAAAACCATAATGATGTTAGCCTAAGGTTGTTAGTCCTGGTTGTAATTCATGGCAGACCAGCCTCAAATTTAAGGGAAATATGTTGAAATTTTAGAAAGCCATGGAAGAGTTAGATAATGTCAGCACATGTCCATGTAAAACTGGAAAACTGTATGAAAATGGATGGCCCTGAAGGGCACAGGGGAGAGGCCAGGTAGGCAACTGCATAGTCATTGCATGTGTTCCTGTCCCCACCTGCAGGTCCGTCCACAGAGCTGGAAGTCTTAAACTCCCCATTATTTGAGCACAGGTTCTTCCCAGCTATTCAGACAGGGGGTACCTCATAGCAAGTAGTAGCAACCACATAATGTCAAGGAATCAAAGTCTACAGAAAGTTCCAGGCAAGTAAACAAAATCACAAGAACCCTCAAAACATGTTTTCAGAGCTCTCTCTCTCTCTCTCTCTCTCTCTCTCTCTCTCTCTCTCTCTCTCTCTCTCTCTCTCTCTGTGTGTGTGTGTGTGTGTGTGTGCTCATATGTTTGTGGGCATGGGCACACACACGTGTATATGCATGTAGAGGCCAGGATAGACAAGACATCGGGTGTCCTTGCTCTGTACTTTATTTACTGAGGCAGGGTCACTCAGTGAAGCCAGAGCTCAAGGATCTGGCTCATCTAGGCAGCTAGCTGAGCCCTGGGATTACAAGCACTCACCACAGTGCCTAACCTTTACCTCAGTTCTAGAGAAATAAACTCAGGCCCTCATGTTTGCACAGCAAGTTTTAAAAAAGACATTTTTTATTTATTTGCAACAGAAAGAGAGGTAGTGTAACGGGGTGAGCTGGGGGTTAGAATTTAGATAACGCCCAGCAAAAATTCCAATGCACCCCAAAATTTAAGGAATACCCGAATTCTTGTCTACAAAGTTAAAGAATTAAAATCACAAACAACAAGACATTAAGGTATAGTGGGAGACTTTATTAGTCAAGGGAACATGGGGAGTTACCAAGTTCTCCAACCACCAGTGTGGGGAGAAAAACGTGGAGAGTTTAACAGAATTTATGCTGTTTAGCTAAACAAGCAGCGGCAGAAAAAAGTAACATAGGGCTCCCATCATGAGGAGAGGTTCATGTGGGAAAAATCTGGAGCCTAATGGCTGGGGTGGGGGAAGGCCTTACCTTTCTAAGGCTGGGAGATTCAGCAGTCCTTCTGCTGGCCTGGCATGTGGGGAAGAGAGCCTTTTTTTAGGGAGTTAATTTTTAAGTTTCCCCAGGTGAGTCAGCTGATTGGTTCATAGGTTTGGGCTCTGACTAGACACCTCCCACTCAAGGGGTGGGGGTCTATGGAGCTGTCTGACCCATCACAGTAGAAAGACAAGAGACAGAGAGAATGGGAGCACAAATGAACTCCATGCACCACTTTGTGCATCCGGCTTTACATGGGTATTGAACCCTGGGTCATTAGGCTTTGCGGCAAGCACGTAAACCACTGAGCCATCTCTCTAGCTAGCTGGTATTATACCAATCAAGCTATCATCTAGCCCCTCAGAGTTCTTTTGATATACTTTTTTAAACTGTGAATTTCCAACAACAACAACAAAAAATTATAAAATGTGAAAAACAGGGAAGCTTTCCTCATACTCAGGGGAAAGAATATTAACTTTTTGTGGCAGGGTCTCACTTTAGGCCAGGCTGACCTGGAACCCACTATGTAGCTCAAGCGGACCACAAACTCATGCCAATCTTCCTACTATAAGATTTTTAAAATGACCAAGACCTCTGTGAGGCCACTCCGAAAGAAGATTTTATTCAGAAAGAATGCAGGCTGCCAGGCTATCTCACCAGGGTGGAGAGAAGAGCATCTGATAAAAGTCCAACCTGTGCTTTTAAGGGCGAGATGAAAATGAAGTCCAGGAATTTGTCACGTAGGCTCAGGTGGTCACATAGCTCTCAGCATCAGGGAGGAAGGTCCCTCCTGCCAGACAGAGACATGGTGGGAGGGGGTTTACAAGACAGGCTTTATCTGTAACTCCTGTTGACATTTCTCTTGAAGCTGGGCACACTGGTTCTGCAGAGAGAAACTGAGCTGCTGCCTGAGTTTTGACCTAACACCTACTTTGGCCTCTCAAGTCTGGAATTATAGGTGTGAACCACCATGCCTGCCTAGGACGTTAAAATTTCTTTTCTTTTCTTTTCTTTTTTTTTTTTGTAAAAGTATTTTTATTTACTTATTTCCAAGCACAGAAAGAGAGAAGAGAGACAGATACAGAGAATGGTGTGCCAGGGCCTCCAGCTACTGCAACGAACTCAAGATACATTCACCCCTTTGTGCATCTGGCTTTACATGGGTTCTGGGGAACTGAATCCTGGTCATTAAGCTTTGCAGACAAATGCCTTAACTATTTAGTCATCTTTCCAGCCCTAGGATGTTAAATTTTTATGAAAATGGTCAATAGAAACCAACCCTAAGTATTCCCAGATATTACCTGAGGCAGGTAAAGTTGTATGTTAAAAGATACAGGTAAGCATGTGTAAAGAATTAGAGAAAAATGTAATGATAATAATTTCACAAATATATCTCTATAAATAAACATAAATCATAGAAAAATAATCAAGTGGCAATTTTAATAGATGAGTTGAAGATTTCATTAAATGATTTAAAAATAATAGTTGTAGTGAATTTGATGAGTGATTTGTAGAAATTATGTGATGGTTAAATTTTGTTACCAACTTGATCTGTTTAGTAATCCACAGTAATCCTGGGTGTCAAATTGATCTGTTTAGTAATCCACAGTAATCTTGAGTGGGTCTCTGGGTTGCTTTCAGGAATGATTAACTGAAGGAGGGGGTCCTCTCTCCAGAGTGAGCCCTTCTTCCATAGTGGGCAGCCCTTCCCCCAGAGTAGGTGGTCCTTCCAGAAGTGGGCTTTATATAAGGAAGCTCTGGAAGAAGAGGATCTCTCTCTCTCTCTCTCTTCCTCCTGCCTGGCAGCTGGTGCTGCATGCTGGTGAGTGCCATCACTTGCATGTGTGTCTATCCTGCTAGGGTATCCTTCTTGGGCATTAGAACCAAGTTTCCTCACCCTTCCAGCCTAGACTAAAGACCAGTGGCTCCCCAGGAAGCCTTCAGGCCTTCAGTGCTGGATTGGGACAGCTGAGTCCATGGGGACTGAGTGGCTACCAGTTCCTTGAATTTTGGGCTTGCAGACTGCTATTGTGGGACTGCTGTAAACTAATCCACTTAATCTCCTTTTTAATACAATTCATTCTATGGGTTCTGTTCCTCTAGAGACCACTGATTGATACAGGTTGTGGTACTAAAAGTGGTTCTAGAGAAACAGAGTTGTCAGAATGTATTTCTCTAGTGGACCTGCTGCTATTTGGAGTCAGCTCTCCAATTTCAGTGCTATTAAAGGGTCTACTGGCAATAAACAGTGCTCTTGCTTGTGATAAGGAGAATACTGTTGCTGGTAATAAGGAAAGGGCTAATAATTTATGGTGTGAACTATTTAAAGAGCTCCAGGAAATAGATGCATTTGGTGGTCTTGGGTCACCTCTTGTGAGGAGCAAGGAATTCAGTGTTTAAAACTTGGCTATTTGTGGAAAAGTAAGGCAAATAATGATGCTGGTTTGTTGCTTTGAGCATCTCTGGATAAACTATTAAGGGACAAGCAGAAGCTCAGAAAGGAAATTTCCCAGCTTAAGACTGAAGGTTTCTAAGTATGCCCTGAATGTTGTAAAAAGTGAAGATAAAAAGAAGAGAAATGGACAGAGCTTGGAAGTCTATGGGACAACATCCAGTGCTCCATTCTGACCTCTATGTAATCCTCCAGATTTGGGGAAGAGGAGCTATCTACCTCCCCTTATCAGTGAGCATCTGCTGGGCTTGGCTGATGCCTTCTGGAGGCAATCCCTGCATCATCTTGTGTGCTCTACAAGTGTTTTCTCATTAATCACAAATAATTTTATGCCAAAAATCATTCTGTTGGCTGGAGAGATGGATCAGTGGATAAAATACTTGCTATTCAAGCTGAAGTAACAGAGTTCCATCCCCAGATCCCAGGTATGAAGTCAGAGGCCATGGAAATCTTCTGGAATTGACATTGATGGCAAGATGCAAGCCAGAAACAGAATTACCCACAAGCTTGAGGTGAGCTCAGCAAAGAACAATAGAATCACGAATCCAAGAAACCCTGTCTTAAAATGAGGTAGACAGTACCAACCCACAGGTTGTCCTCGAATCTTCACAACCATGTTATGGCACACACACACACACACACACACACACACACACACACACACACACACACACAAATAAGTAAATAACTAAAATGAAAATTTTAAGACTTATTCTGTTGAAATTCATTTAAAAGGAGCATCTGCCTATCCCTATTTTTCTTTCTGCATTTCTCAAGATTTGGGCATGGCTTTCCTGTCTCTGGTGACTTCAGGAAAGGAAGGAAAAAATTGCTGCCTCAATCAAAGGAGAATCTGAAATGGCCGTGGATGGAAAGGGCTCCTCAGAGAAGAGGAAACTGCTCTTTCACTTTTATTTCTACTCGAAGGTGGCCTTCCTGTAATTCCTTTATCCTGTTTTCCTTCCTAAACTCTTGGACACTAGGAAGAAAGAAAATATTTAAAGCATTAAAATATTTTAAAAATATAGAACTGTCATTTCTCAATAAAAATGAAGGCTTATATTTTGTGTAGAGATACTGAGTCATTGCCTTATAATAAAGCTCAACGTTTTTCCAAGAATACAAAATAATTTTCGATCAACTTTACTGTTGCATTTATTATTAAATATTTTTATTCAACAAATGGATGTTTCAGTTGAATATAACAATATACTTAAGTTAATAGTTTAATAAAATACCATTTAGTGCTAATAAGCATGACAAAAGTACCTAAAAGTGTGACAATGGTAAATGCTGACAGATGAATAATGAAATTGGATACTCCTATTATAATGTAGGACTCTATGCTATTGATCTCTGGGAAAATATGGCAATAACTAATAAATTTGAAAAACAAATTTATACCTGTGTACATGGGCACTGGTGTTTTTGAGAGCACCAAGTTGGAAGCAACTCAAATGCCCACCAACCAAAGAAATTCTAGTTTAATTTTAATGGGCCATTCTTAGTGTAACATTTCCCAGCAACTAAAAGTAATGGTTTAGACCTACAATGATGAACCACCCCAAATCTCACAAATATGACAGGGAGTTTAAAAAAAAGTAGGATGTAGAAATGTATTACAAAATGATTCCACCTGCAAAATGTTACAAACACGCGAAATAAGATTTCACATTCTGAAGATACACATGCCTCTGTGATAAGACGTGAAAGAATACAGAGTATCAAAGACCACATCACTGTCACTGTTACACTGGGGGAGAGGAGGTGTGCAATAAGAGATGGAGACCCAAGAGGACTCAATAATGTTGCAAATGCTTCATTTGTTAACCTGGATGAGTAATAAAAATATTAACTTTTATTACTTTGAAACACTTTCTAAAATTTATGAAAGAAAAATGATTTTAGCCAATAAAATTATACCAATTAGAGTAGTGGCACTTACAACTATTAATAAACTTTTAGCTTATGTACAAAATTAAGAATTCTCAAATTCTGTTTTTTAAAAAATCAGTTGTGTATATTTATTGTAGAAAGTACTGTGTTACACAAGGGTATTTTCATGCAAGTACAAGGTATTTTGAGTATATTCCCCTGCAGACTCTCTTTGCTTCCTTCTCTCATCCTTTCCTCCTGCACTCATCCCCTTTGCTGGCTAGACAGCTTGCTTTTACTTTCATGCATTATTTACATACATGCTTCTATGTGGCTACATAAAGTGTAGGAGCCATATATGAGAGAAAACATGGTATATGTCGTTCTAAAACTGGCTGAGTTCACTTGGTATGATTAAGTTCAGTTGCATCCATTTTCCTGCACACAACAAAACTTTGTTCTTTTATATGTACATAGATCCCTATGTACATATAGAAGAACCCTTTTCAAACAAACAAACAAAAATCTATTGTTCTGTTGTTGGATGCATAGGTTGGTTCCCAAACATAGATGCTGTGGATCTATATTTTGGAACTTCAGTAAACATTGATGTACACACATATTTCTCTGATATGCTGAGCTGTACTCCTTTGGGTAAATACCTACAAGTGGTATAGCTGAGTCATACAGCAGATCTATTTTTAGTTTTTCTTATTTTGAATTATTTCTGATTTAATATTCTCTAAAAATTTAAATTCCGTAATATGGTAAGATTATTGGCTTAAAAAACTGACTGTAAAATTGATTCAAGAGACAGATGTTGGAAGATAAACTGTGCTGGAACAACGGTAACAAGAAGTAACTTTGGCCTGATTACCCTCATGCTGTCCAATAGAGCAAAACACTGAAACTCACGCAATGGAGAAACTGGTGACATGACAACTTTTTCTCCAGACAAGTTGGGAAACACTGAAAATACATTGTTTTCTTTTACAATGAGTTATTCTTGTTTATTGCTGACTTTCCCAAAATTTTTCAGGTATATCTAATTTTAAAAATATCATTCAATAGAAGACCAAGTAATTGATGTGAAAGATAACAGATCTTTTGAATGCCTTCTGACCGCAATCAACTGGACTACTTCAAACACCTCCACATCTAAAACTTCAGACAGAATTGTCAGGAATTAGTTGTCATTAGTGTACTCATAATAAAATAAAGCTTGGTCTGAAGTCATAAGAAATGGTATGAAGAGGCTGAGTAAAAGTACTAGGTCCTCTCGAAAATGGACACAGTATACAGGATATGATATTCTGTAGTTCTCGCATGAGTTATAAACACAGACATGATTGTCAGACTGAAGAAATGAGCACAAACAATTCTCCAAGCAAGAATTATGTTCAAAAGACATGTCTATATAAGATAGATGTTACCTCAAAGTTCCAGGCAGTCTATTCAATGGCTGAGAAAGGGACAAGAGCATTGATAGACAGATCAAGAACCCAGACCTGATCTGTTCCTCTCTTCCGTTTGGCAGTGGTGACAGGCTGGGGAATAAAGGAATAAGTAATAAAGACTTATTGGCTGATCATGCTATATGGATGAAAGAGAAAGCTCAGCTCAAGTTATTGAGCAAACTCTGGAGGTTGCACACTTTAGATTCTACCCTTGGCAATGTTGCACGTGGGAAATGCCATGAGTTAAAGTCATGAGATAATGTCAGGAAGATATGGGTAGCAGCACCTTTCCATCCCTGCCTGGATTTTCAAGGAGCCTCTTATGACTTATTCCTTTGAAACACAAAGTTCATCCATTTGGAGACAAAGTAAATGACTCTAAAGTTAGAGTCTATCAAGAAAGCCAGCATACATGAATATGCCCCATGGGGACTAAAAGACAAGCTGCATAGTGTTCAGTCCCTTGTCCATCTAACAAGTTAGCACCACCCACATCCAGTTCAATAGACACAAATGAGCCTTCATCTTCACGACCACCTCACAAATTTCTCCTGGTTTGCAAGACCTTCCTAGTGTGAGTGTCAATGGCAACAACCACTGAGGCCAATTAAATAAACACTGTCTGGCTCCAGTTCAGATACTGGCAGCCATGCACCTACAGGAGCAAGGTCATCCATGCCCACTGGTGAAGGCTTTGGGCTTGCTGTCCTCAGAGAAGAATAAAACAGCCCTGGACAAGAAACTCCAGGTGAATCCATGGTCTCCATGTGGACAGGGATTTAACATGTCAGCTGTGCACAGAAACAGGACTGGCCTGTGGTGGTCATACTTGGGGAAACTTCTGTTTGATAACATAAATTAGTGTACTTCTTAGTGTGCTCTAGTTTTACTCTTTTTTCCTGGGAGAAGCCAGCAGGGAGTTTCCAGCTTCCAATACACAGCCTTAATTCTCTGAAAGGTCTCCTTCCAGCCAAGCTACAATTTCTCATACCATCGCTATGGAAAACCTCCTCTCTGACAGAGTCCGTCCAAAGACCCAGCTCCTCCAAAGAGCACTGAAGTGCAGGCACTGTTGGCAGCTGGAGAAATCCGTGAGTGGGGCAACAATGAATTTGGGGGCCAGGACTCCTGGTTACACCACTTACTTGATTTCTGGCCCTAAACCTTCCTTTCTTTTTCCTTCGGTTCTCCATGACGACCTGGAGATGCCCTGCTCCCAGCTCTCAGTGATCTGGTGCTGAGGATTGTGGCCATGGAAGATGCTGCATGGACTCTGGAAAGCATCTCAGACAAGCTGCAGGTCCCTCTGAGGTGAAAGATGCATTGGAGGAGCAAACCATCGCTTTGAGAGCTGTGACCATTGCAGTTGGTCACCCCTTTGCCTCTCTGAGCAGCAAGCCCAGAGAACACCTGTGCTCCGTCTCTTGTTCTAGCTCCACCTGCTGGTT
The DNA here is from genome assembly GCA_004024765.1 of Zapus hudsonius. Lineage (NCBI taxonomy): Eukaryota > Metazoa > Chordata > Mammalia > Rodentia > Dipodidae > Zapus > Zapus hudsonius. The sequence continues at coordinate 37,209 of PVHP010001925.1, read as the reverse complement.
CCTGGCATCTGAGGGTTTCTGGAACGCTTCTAGCTTGGCCTAGTGCTGCTGACAGAAGCAATTTTTTGGCCCAGCTCCATTTTATATTCTCCTAAGAGAGGTTTCTATCCTCTGGCTTCCTCTGCAGATAGGTCCACATTCTGGTTAAGCAGCTCATCCTTGTCCATATTTGCCCTCAGGTCTGAGCTGAAGGACAGATGTGAACTTCTGGGTCAGCCCCTCTTGCAAGGCATCCTTCATTCTTACAGGTGTCTGGCTTCTTGTTTGCAATGTAGAAGCTCTTTCTTTAGGTCTTGATTCTTCTCTACACCTTGATTCAGAACACTCTAGACTACAATCAGTTCCACAAGATTAACACTTAATTCAGAGGACCAAGGGCCTCTCCTGTTCGTCTCCAGGGAAAGACCCATTGAGCACTAGGACCTGTCATCCTGACATCATTCTCTTTGCTTCCTGCATTTCTAACAGCTGCTCTTCTCCTGAGGTCTCCAGATACGTTCCAAGCCTTAAGGGGTTTGTGGATAGAACAAGGGTAAGTTAGCCATTTGACTTGTGCCCTTCCTGTGGTCCCTCCTGGCTCTAACTTCAGTAAGCCTGCTTCCTTTGGGGATGTGGGAGGCTGAGTCATATTGCTCCCCAATTTAAGCATGTATCCCCAAGAAAGACTCCAGGGACAAGCCAACGGAACAGTGGAGTGTTCCCATTACCAGAGAAAATAGGAAGGGCAGAGGTAAGTGCTTTGGCCCCAGAGACCAGGATGCTCTGCAGCATGATGCACACTCTTCTGGCCGCTCAGGCTCTGCCACAACTGGGCCTCTGGGGAAGCTGCCTTCCACAACAGCTGGCTGGTCCCTGGCAGCTCTACTTCAGTATGGGCAGCCCATGACTCCAAGTATCCCTCAGGGCTGAACTCTATTTTAAGATTTTTGAGAAACCTCTATACTGACTTCCATAGTGGATGGACCAGTTGACATTCCCACTAGCAGTGTATAAAGATTCCCTTTGTCCACATCCCAGATATCAGTGGATGGTATTTGTTTTCTTCATGGTTGCCATTCTGACTAGGGTGAGCCAGAATCTCAAAGCAGCTTTAATTTGCATTTCTCTGATGGCTTCTGTCATGTGCTTATTGGCCATTTGTGTTTCATCTGTTCATATCATTAGCCCATTTTTTGATTGGGTTGTTTTATTTCTTGTTTAGTTTTTTTTTTAGTTCTTCATATATTCTACATAAAGATCTCCTTTTAAATGTATAGTTAGCAAAACCATTTTCCTCATTCTACATGTTTTCTCTGTACTCAATTACCATTTCTTTTGCTGTGAATTTTATGAGATCCCATTTGTCAGATTCTGTTATTATTTCCTGAGTCCTATTCAGAAAGTTTTACCTATGCCTATAGAATTTTATAGAATAGTGTTTTCCTTATATTTTTCTCTAGCAATTTCAGGTCTTATACTGTGGTCTTGGATCCATTTGGAGTTGGTTTGTGTACAGGGATACCATTTCCTTCTTCTGTATGTGGAATCTAGTTTTTATTTGTTGGCATGGCGGCCTCTTCTCCAATGGGCACTTTGGGCATCTTTGTCAAAGCTCACATGGACATAGCGGTGTGAGTTTATATCAGGGTCTTACATTCTGCTGATCTACATGTCTTCTTTTGTAAGTGCCATGGGTTTTCTTTGTTACTATGACTCTGCAGTCAGATGTGTAATCAGGAATGGTGATGCCTTCAGCATTATTCTTTTTGCTCAGGATTACTTTGGCTTTCTAGGGTCTGTTGTTGTGCTTCTATGTGTCTTTACAGCCTTTCCTACTTATATGAAGACTGGCATTAGAATTTTAACAGAGGTTAGTGGAATCTGTAGATTGTTTTTGGTACTACAGCCATTTTTCCAATCTTGATTTTTCTAATCCATGAGGGTGGGGCATCTTTCCATTTTCTGGTGTCCTTTGCATTTCTTTCCGCGTTTTAAAGTTTGAGTTGTAGAAGTCTTTTATTAGGTTTCACATCTTTGGTTACGTTTACTGCAATGATTTGTTGTTTTGTTTTGTTTTTGCAATTGTGAATGGGATTGTTTCCCTGGTTTCTTTTTCAGCATGGAGAAACTCGAAATTTTAATGAAAGTCTAAAAACCTAGGGGGCGCCAAATACATAGCTAACTTTCTGCCTTGTTGATTCTGGAGCAGGAACTTCAGCTGATGAATGACAATTCCTTCCCTTTTAAGACATTAATTCTAAAACTTCTCTGAGAACTCCAAGAAAGTTGGTATTTTCACTTAAGCATTCGCTGTCAGAACGACATTTCTTTATTCCTATAGCAGTATGGTTGTGACTTCGTTAACCAATGGTGCCGCCCTTGCAGTCCTAAAAACAATGTGCTAAAAATTAATCACTTTGAAGCAGAATCTAGATGCAATAAAGGATCATAAAGGAGTCCAAGAATTACTATGGTGATATTAAATCAATATGTTTCAAAATATTAGAGATAATGGGAAGATAAAACTTAGCATGAGTATACTATTTGGTTTAGTAAATAGACTAGCACATCATTAATTTCTAAGTTACAATATACAAATGACATGCATTGATAAATACTGCATACCTCCTTCCACCCTATTAATGATGCTGAGCCATAGGAACATCTGTCAACACTCGTCTGCATTCCAAAAGGGGATAAATGGACAGCACAGAGTGGCTGCTGATCCCTTCGATGGCGTATGCATTCCCCACTCTTCACTTTCTCCACTAATTCTTACTGCTTCCATCTGACATTTTCAAACTTTAGCTTGGAAGAAAAGTTCCTGTAGAGCTTATTGCAAGGCGGTACAGGGAGTGCTCATTAAATGCCAACTGCTACTCTAATGCTGATCATTGGCTTTGATATTGATAAAGTGCCTTCCGTAGAGCTTTCTATGAAAGAAAAGGAGATTAATTCAATAAAAATACTACCCAATAAGCACTTTAGATTACAGGCAGTTGGTTGTATACAAAGATTTGAAGGCCCCATCTCAAAATTTTGTGACTTGGACATAGGACATTAGGATGCCTTTAAACAGCTGGATCCTGCACTTTGTTATTGAGAGAAAAAAAACACACCAAGGGTTACTGCCTGCAATAAAGTTGTGTATTGAACTAATTTGAGAACTGGTGCACCGACATCTGCTGAGCTAGTGCTCGGCTAGGAATTCAGTAGATTTATCACACAGTACCCAGCCACATTCCCTAGCTGCAGCTTTCCGTCCATGACATTGTACTTGACACTGAAGCCCAGGCGCCGCCGTCCTCAGAGCAGGAGTGCTGCCAGGGGTTTGCCTCAGAGCACTTGAATCATGCCCACTGACGTGGTTGTTAGTTAGGATCAGTCTCAGTATCCTTATCTGTCTAATGGAGACTACAAGATATATCATACTGCTGTCTGCGTTTTTAAAACTATGTAGGACATTTAATACATCATGGGAATGAAGTCTATGAGGCCTTAATGAAAATAAAGTGTACAACAGGAAAAGAAGGTGTAATATATTTTAACTCAGCTCTCCCGTGTGGCCATACTGATAGATTCTTCCCCAGGGAGAGCAGAACAGTGGAACAGTTTAGCTGCACATGTGGAACGACTGTAGTGTCTAGATGCATATTTTCTCTGGCTTTGTCCATGTGAAACACAGATGTTTTACAAATCATCTTTCTGTTAAGGCTGAGATAACCCGAGTTGGTTTGAAATGATCACATTTTTCAAACTACATTTTTTCCAATGCAGGGAGAGAATTGGCCTCAGAAGGCAGTTTTTAACATGACTACCAGAGACCCCAATCCAGTAGTTTCTGGGAACCCAAGCACCATCCCTCTCGGCTCCTGATGTACAGGCTGCAGGTACCTATCACACCCGGTGTTCATCTCTACCTGTACAAGGAAATGGACAGTTTCAGGAAGAAATCACTTTAATAAGGGAGGAAGTTCAAGTCCCTATTCTTATTAATTAAAGGTCCAGTTCTTTCATGACTCAGCTAAAAAGGATGTCCACTGGGCAGCCATGACTCTACAAGAGCATAAAAGATGGGGGGAAATGAGTTTTCCGTGGCCACCTGGCAGGATCTTTACTCCCAGGAATGTATGCAGTGGGGCATTGAATGCAGCCTCAGCAGAAGCTCAGGTCTACGTTCTTTGTTACAGCTCACTGTGGCACCTTCCTGCAGACTCTCCCATTGGATGAGCAAGGTCTTCCTCACTGCTGACAGAGAAGCAGACTGGCTGCAATGAGTGGCCCTGAGAATAACTATCCATACTTGGTGAGAGAAGCTTTTGCCTGACCACAGGAATGCAATCTTTTATATGTTTTCATACTAACAACGTAATAGCCCCAAAACAATGTATTTGGAATTACTCAATTTCTTTTAACTTTATCTGGAAACCGAGAGCAGTACAGTATGAGATGTGGTAAAGATCGAGTATTCAATATGCTTAGGACAAGTTTTTCAGATTTCAGAGATTTTTAGTTTTGGAATATTTGTGTAGATTTTACCAGTTGAAAATCCTTAATTCAAAATCTAAAATGTTCCAAAATTTAAGACTCTTGAAGTATTGTCATTGCTGAAATAGTTTGGATATTTGAGCATTTTAGTTTTTCTATGGTCAGATCCAAGGGATGCTTTACAGGTACAGGTGAGCTCTGTACCTCATTTGCAATCTTACCTTAGTTTGAGCAGGTGAGATGAATGGGGTACATGAGGTGATACCACCTCATTTGCCTGGGTTTACGAAATTTCCTGTTTGAATGTAAACATAGAATTGACCAAACCCACACAGACACATTCACACTTGATACTAACACCATACTAGAACACCCAGAAAAGCCCACCCCCCAATACAGCTCTTGGGCTCCTCTGACAAACAAGGCAGAGCTTTTCTGTCAAAGTATCTACATTCAGGTTAAGGATAATTTTGGTTTTACCCCAAAGCTGGGCCTTTCCCAAGCAAAAGAAATTCCCACAGGAGCCTTTAGAAAGCAGGAAGCCAACTTCAATGTCTAACAGACATTCCTGGCCTGTACTCATTAACATTCAAGAAATCTTGTCAGTTTCTCACACTTATACCCTTGCCCTTGACTTATGTTCAAAATAGAACCAAACATTTGCTCAAGGTCATGCAGCCTTGGCCAGAAACAAATTTTGATTCTAAATCTAGTTGAGTTGCACGGCAGAGCTTTGTTACGTGCCTTGTATATGGTACCTGATTATGATCTTTTCATCAGTGGAGGTTCATGACCTCGTGATGTTGAAGCTGGGAGCATTGACATCATCTCATCCTCAATCTTTCTTTAAAGGAGTCTACAGTCCCAAGAGGTCTTGTGATTTGGTCTAGTTCACAGAGAAAGTCAACAATAGACCAGAATATAGCCGTAGGAACCCAGACCCCAGATCTCTGAGTTGTTTCAGGCATCTTTGCTCAAATTCATCTACACCTTTATTATGCAGAAATACACAAGGGAATCAAAACTCCCTAAAGCCTATTCCTTTAGGGGAGCTCATGTTTCTTCAGAGTGATAAGAAAATGAGTTTGCAGCAGGCACCTCATATTTAGAGGCCATTAAGATTCAATGAGCTTATTAAAAAGAATACTTTTACATTTTTATTCTAATTAAAACTTTATCTTACAAACAGGAAATTAAATTTTGCTGATCATTCCAGGGTCCCTAGACTAGGCAGACTCTTCATCTGTTTCATTCTGTCCTTTTCTCCCTTTTATGAATATGGTCACCAGGGATCAATGTTCTCTAGTAAGATATTGAAAAGTATCTGGTCCCTCATTCTGGCTTTTCCACTTCTTTCCCCACACCATGTACTTTATACCATTTGTATGCTCAAAATTAACTTTATTATTCTAGCCAATGCCTTTGTAAGTTATAACCCCTTTGGTGGGGCTTGATTCCTTTTATAAAAAATTGTTTATTTGAGAGAAAGATAAAGAGAAGGAGATGAAAAGATAAAATGGCTGTGCCAGGGACTCCTGCCACTGCAAATGAACTCCAGATGCATATATCACTTTGCCTGGCTTTACATGGGTACTAGGGAATTGAACTAGGGTCTTACAAACAAGTGTCCCTAATCATTGAACAATCTCCCAGCTCTGGGACTTGATTCTTGAAACTCAGTGATATGTAGCTAACCCTCCCGAGTTTAGATTTGTGAAGATGAAGGGATCAAGCCATGAGGAAAAGGTGCCCAGCAAAGATTGAAAACAAAATCATGTATGCCGTGGGAAAAGACACAAGCCAAGACTGAAGAAGTGAGGTTAGGTGTGCCAGGAAATGTGCCAGGAAAACCACACCATCCAGGAAAGACCTGAGGACAGGGGAGCAGGCAGTTAAGGGTGACAATGTGGCACAGCAAAAATGAGAAGTACATGAGCTGTCGGGGTTGGTTTATGACAACCTTATGACTTTGGCATCCACAAGGTTCTCTGTGTCCATTGTTTAAACCTGGGGAAAGGAGAGCAGCACTTAAGGGTGACATTTTGGCAAAGCAAAGATGAGAAATACATGAGCTGATGGGGTTGGTCTGTGACAACCTAATGACTATGTCATCCACAAGTTTCCTCTTGTTCAGGATTTAAGAAGTTCTTCCCAACACCAGTGGGAAAAGCCCTTGATATTACAGTGTCAAAGCACTTGCAGTTTGTTCATTGTGTGGCTGTGAGAAAGCCACTTAACCTCTCCAAGCTACAGTCAACTCATTGGAAAAAATGAGGAAGGTAGCCCATAAATTGTATTCCCACTGTGGCCCTAAAATAGCTCTAATTCTATGAAGAGACTGTTCAAGAATATTAGCATGCCAAAAATATATATTCAAGTTGAACTTAATTAAAATATAACATTAAATCACAGCGGAGTTTATTCTGGAAGCAGTATCCAGTTGCATTTTGGATCACCTAGTCTCGGCAGAGTACTCAAGTGATCCCAGCAATCCCCAAGGTGCCGTTCACCAGGAATCTATGCCACGAATCCATCACTTTGACTTATAAAGGGCTCACTGTGTATTAGGGGGATGATTCCCAAGGTTGGTGTGAGGGGAACACACACCAATGGTGACGGCAGGGTAGGTGTGTTTAGAGGTCATGGAGGATTTTTCCCAGAAATCAGGATAACCCATTTGGAACATTCCTCCAAAAGCCATTTGGATCACCAGAGTAAGAGACGACCTGGGCCAAAATGTACATTCAGAGTCCCTCTGGGGCCAAGTGGGTAACTGCTGAGGCGCAGGAGCAGGGACTCCCTCTTGCGTGGCTGTGCTTTTGGTTTTTTAACCCTTACTCCTAATGAATTGCAGACTCCGTTGGTTCAGTGTGATGGAGTGGTCTTACAGACTCACACATACTGAATTAACCTATCAGAAAAGGCAGGTGAGCAGGCCTGGTGCAGCTGTATTGGCATGGCAGACTCATGAACGCAAAAGGAATGACCTGCCAGAGTCCAAAGAGTGTTGAGGGAACACAACATTGAGTCCTCTTTGATGGAGGGGAAACCCACAGGAAACCCAGAAAGGCTGCACTGTACCAGCAAAGTCAGGCCCAGAGCTATAGCGGAAACACACCCTATGCCTGGGACCAGTCTCTGGGGACACCAGGCAAGATCAGGACAGCAGCCAGGATAGAAACAATATTTCCTCAAAGCCTTGGTATTTGTGTGACACTGGCTATCCCTACCTTCATGCTGACAATTTAGTAACCTTAGCATTGAGAGATGCATTGTGGGTCTTCATGGGGGAAATCTGGAAAGGACATACTATGCATTTGCCTAACTAGAATTTAGCATGCCAAGTTTCTCAACGAAGCCTATTTTTGTTCATGTAATGAAGTAACATTATCATTTTTTCATGTATAACCTGTACCTACCATTCTGTTTCCTTCTCCCATCTTTATTCTGTACCTCTTCTAATGTGGGTCCTTATTACAGAATCTTGCATTTATCATTTCTGACATATAAGAAACCTCAGGAATTTTTTATATTTGCTTTGTATTCAGAAACCACACTGAATTTTATGTTTTCAAATGAGTTAATAAATCATCATAGGTTTTCAACCTATGCAAGTGATATTTTTCCCCTTTCTAGCAATTTCAAACATAACTTTTGTCATATGTTGTTTTGGGTAAATCTTGTTGTCAACTTGACCTGTTAATCTTGGGTGGGTCTCTGAGGTTGTTTACAGGAAGTTAGCCCTTTCAGTAGGGGACAGGATACAAAGAAGCTCAGGGGAGCTAGAAACAAATATCCCTTCCTGGGAGGGCAATGCAGGAAGGAAATTTCAGAGACTCAGGAAGTCAACAAGTCTGGGAAAGGGTTGCAAGACCCCACCCTACAGCTATATAAAGGGGTAGGAAATCTGCTGCCAGGCTGCTGGTGCTTGCTGTGACTTAGATGTGCATCCATCCAGCTCCTCTATCCCCTCATGGGTATTGGAATGAAGGTTCCTCAGCCTGGATTGAGGAAAACCAACAGGCTTCCCAGGAAGTCTTTAGGCCTTCAGTGTTGGATTGGGACTGTTGAGGCATCCTGCCACATGGACTGAGTGGCTACCAGTTCCTTAACTCTCAGGCTTGCAGACTGATGTTGTGGGACTACCATAAAATAATCCAATAAATACCCTTTTTACTACAATTCGTTCTATTGGTTCTGTTCCTTTAGAGAACCCTGACTAAAACACATGTAATGGCTATTACTTTTTAGTCATCAGTATCTTGTCCATAACTAAAATATTTCTGGAGTTTTATATTTGTATTGGACAATGGGTACTGCTTTCAAGTGAGTAGTGCCACTTACATACATACCAATTTCTTGAGTTTCTCTAAATTTTTAAAACATAACTTTAATTTAAGGAATATTACATCTTATCAAAAGCTTTCTTTGTATCTGTTGAAATAGCTACATGCTTTGTTTCTTCTTCCTCCTTCATTTCCAATTAACATATACCTAGTGTATTTCCCCTATGAAAACCTATCCTTAAAATATCAAGGTGAATGATTTTTTTTTAAATGTCTTTATTATCAATAATTAGATACATTGTATGAGCAAATCTTGTGATAAGATAATTGATTTTATTAAATAAGACCTCAGTGTCTTAATGCAATAAAGGCTTGCTTCATGTCCATGTATGGCCCATTGTTGGTTGATGAAGCCTGTGCCTCACCCAATCACTAAGGTGCCTTTTTGGTGCCACCATCTTCCTAGAGCCCAGAGTCCTTGCTGGGGATCTGGCAACTGGCTGGTTTTACTACTAATGGTTTCATTTTTCTTTATGATAGAATAAAATTCAATGATTGAATAAAATACATACATATATATCACATTTATCACATTTTCTTTATCCATTTATCAGTTGAAAGTTCTCTTGACTGGTTTGATTTCTTAGCTACTGTGAAAATGCAGCAATAAACATAAATGTGCATAAATTTCTGTGATATGCTGACTTAGAAAACTTCAGCCATATACCTACAAGTTGTATAGTTGGATAATACTATAGTTTTGCTTTCAGTGTTTTGAAAATCAGTTCCATAGTGGCTGCACTTGTTTGCATTCCCACCAGCAGTGAGTAAGGACTCCTTTGTCCCACATCATTACCAGCATTTGTTGTATTCGTGTTACTGATAATAGCCATCTGGATAGGATACAGTGGAATTTCAAAGTAGTTTTAATTGTCATTCCTTGATCCAAAGGCTACAGAAAACTCAACACTAAGTCAGATCTGTATCTTACCTGTCAAGGCTTAAGGAACATTGTGAAAATGGGGGTAGAAAGATTATAGGGGCCTCAGGGTGAGTGAGAATATCCTTAGGCACCTTGTCACCCAGATTGAGGCCTCTCGGTCCTCACAGTGCATACCAATAACCCCACCAAAGAAGACCCTCATCCCCTCAGCAGAACTGGGACAGGGGACAAGGGATATGAGAGTGTAACCATTTTAATATAAAACAACCAATATTTTTTTTAATTTAAGGGGTTTTAGCTGTGTGAATTTCTTTCTAGATTCTTCATTCTATTGCAATGATAGATGAGACAGAGATAGAGATCTTCTTGTGCCAGTACATACAATTTTTGTTACTATGATTCTGTAGAATAATTTGAGATCAGGTTAGGACACTTCTAGCATTGCTCTTCTGCTTAGGACTGCTGTGGTTATTTAGCCTCATTTGTGTTCCATTTACCTTTTAGGATAATTTATTCTAGTTCTGAGGAGAATGTTATTGGGATTATTCATTATTTGTTGCACTGTGTAGTAGTAGTAGTAGTAGTAGTAGTAGTAGTAGTAGTAGTGTGTTACTTGTACATATGTACCCCAGGTGCTTGCCTGTGTTGGCCAGAAGGAAACAGCAGATGTCATCCTCTGTCACTGATGATGGAGCTTGTCATTAGTGATTCCCAATAATTCTCTGGTCTCTACTCCCCCACAGACCTGGGATTGCAGGTAAGTGTAGCCACGCTTGGCTGTTTACTTGGATCCTAGAGATTTGAACTCGGGTAGTCCCTGGGCTCCTTCATGCCCTGATGCCTGCACAGGAATTGCACTTAGCCACTGAGCCATTTCTGTTGTACTGTAATTGGAATTTGAATAGAGAGGTTGTATAAATCTGTGGATTACATGCAGTATGGCATTTTTTACAATATTAATTCTGCCAATATACAAGCATTGGAGGCCTTTCCATCTTTTAGTGTCTTCAGTTTCTTGCATCAGTATCTTAGTTTCATTGTAGAGGTTTTTCACCTCCTTGGTTGTGTTTATTCCTAGATATTTTGTTTATTTATTTTTGAATCTATTATGAATAGTTTTATTTTCCTCATCTCTTTCTCAACATGTTCATATTGATTTTTTTATATTGCTTATAAATTCTGTTACTTTGCTAAGTGCACCAGGTCTAAGAGTTTTGTGGTAGAGCTTTTACAGTCTTTAAAGTGTAGGGTAGAGCCATCTGCAAATAGGAATATTTGATTTCTTCCTTTTTTAGGCATCAGTTTTGTTTTGTTTTTTATTTCTTTAGCTAAGACTTCATGTACTATGTTGAATGATGGAAGGGGTTGACTCACTTCTATAGATCAACAACAGAGAAATGCCACCAACAGCTACCAAACAGGAATAGCCAAACTGGATCTGAACACACCTTAGGGCTGGACTACATGATCCACCCCCAGTGACACCTCCTCCAACAGGCTTCTGGAGACTTAAGTAAGAATCTTAACCTTAATTAAAAATCCCTGAAGCTATAGGGGACATACAGTCACATTCAAACCACATCATTCTACTTTTGGCCCCCATAGACTCATAACCATCTCCTAATGTAAATTGCACTCAGACCAACTTCAGAGGTCTCTTAAGTCTTTACCAACTTTAACATTGTTGAAAAGTCCCAAGTTTCATCTGATATTTAAGACTGTTTCTTAATTGTGAGTGCTGAAAAATCAAAACAAGTCACATACTTCCAATCCATAATGGCACAGAGCAAATATTTGCATTGAAAAAAAGACATTTGCATTCCATAACAAGGAGAGACTAGACCAAAGCCAAATCAATAACCATTAGGAAAACATCAAACATCTGCAGTTTAAATCCAACATCCAAAACAAGTGACAAAAGTCCCTGGATTTCACTGCCCCCCTCCAGCTGGGCTGAGCACCCAGGAGAACATTTCTCCCTGAGGCAGCAGCACTCCATGACAGCTGTTCCACAGTCCTGGTATATCCAAAACATCTTTGAGTCTACACTGCAAACCATGGTTCATTTTCACAGCTCCATACAATGGCCCGACTGGGCCTTCACACAGGGGTTTTAATCCTGTTTCACTTTGCCTAGGGGACCTTTCCAACAAATAAAACCGTGTTACACATTTAGTGACCCATATCCTTGCATTTCTCATCTCCTAAAACCAGCACCAGGTGTGAGGCATGGCCAAATTTATAAATCCAGGGGGAATAAACCTTGACCTTGAAGAGTAGGCGTCTATTTAGGATTCATTCTTCAAGCAACCTCCTTACAAAAGAATTTTCATTCCTACTCATCTGAGCCTTCTATGGGTGGTTTTCACCCATGGGCATCTTTCCATTGTTCCAATACAAAGCCGTTTGCTCGCTCTTAGTTGTGGTGATCAACTTAACAATTGCAGCTTCAGTAACATAACCTTCAGTAACATTCTCAGTAACTTCAAACTTGCTTGAATTTTTCCCATGATAAGCCATACATTTTTGATATCTTTTTGTTTTATAGCTTCTGCCAACCATGCCACTCTAATACTTTTAAATTCAGCCTTGGTCAAACCCTCTGGGCATGGGTGGAAGCCAGCTTTTCCATCAGTAGCCCAGTTCTAACAAAGTTCTCTCTTTCGCCTTTAAAAGTTCTTAAGCCAAGCTTTCACAATCCACAATTTTCTCTGCATTTCACATTTTCAAACTCTCACTAAGCTTCTTACAACACTGCAAGGCTTCCCTAGTCCAAAGTACCCTATCCTTCCATATTCCTCCTACTAACACATTGCATAAGACCAAAATCCACAAGGTCAGAGTCATCACAAAATGGACCCACTTCTTGGTACCAATTTTACAGTTCCAGTTACTTTCTTGCTGCTTGGACAAACACCCAACCAAAAGCAGTTTATGGAAGGAAAGGATTTATTTCAGGCTTACAAAATCCAGGGGGAAGGTCCATCATGTCAGAAGAAGCTGGCTCACTTCCATAGACCCATAGAAGAGGGAAACAACTATAGTAAACAGCAAGCACTAATAGCCAGCAAACACAAACAGCTAAAATTCTAACTGGCTCTGAATACACCTCAGGGCTGGAATTAAGATCTGGCCCCACGGACACTATAGCAGGGCTTGACCTGATGGAGACTTACATGGCAAGCATAATCAAAAATAACTCAGGCTATGAGGGGCATGCATTCAAACAACCACAGTTAGCTCCTTCTATTCCTACCTTCCTCAGGGTTTTGTGGTAAAGGTATGTTGATCTTTGTCAAAAGCTTTTCTTGTGTCTACTAAAGATGTGATTTCTCTTCAGTCTATTTATTATTAGTCTGTTATATTACATTTACTTATTTGCATATGTTAAACACCCTTTTGAAGTCCTGGAGTGAATCTGATTTGGTCATGGTGTAGGATCTTCTTATGTATTCTTGAATTTGGTCTACAAGTGTTATACTGAAAGTTAATTTCAGAGTTCCAGTTCAAGATGGCAGACGAGCAGACATGCCGTGTCCCTAGGGAAACAAGGGTCAGGGTTTTCAGTGGGGACCCAGGTCATGGACACAAGCTGCAGTCACGCTCTGAGCTCCAGACACCTCCCACCACAGGATTCTCACCACTGGAAGCCTCCATCGAGGACCAGCGCTAGCCAGAGGCAGTGAGTTGTCAGGAGCCGGCAAGCTCGGCCAGAGCAGCATCAGCCTGCCAGCCGACAGAGGCTTTTCCTCGGCCTCTGCCGGCTTCCCTCGGGTTCCCTCCCTCTGCTTGTTCTGCGCATCTATCCCGTCCCTCCTAGGCCCTTGAGTGTCTCTCATTTTCAACTTTTTTTCCCTTTTTTTCTCTTTTTTCTTCTTTTTTTTTCTCTTGCTCCTACGTAACCCTTCCCCCATCCTCCTGGTCTCCAGCGTCTGTCCCGCCCCTCCAGGTCCTTGCTAATACATTTCCTTGCTTAATTTTTTTTTCTATTTTACTCAGCTGTAAGGAAAAATGAAATATCAAAATTTAGGAAAAAATGGTCTGACTTGGAGCAGATCTTACTAAGCGGTCACTCAAAAGAACAGAGAATAGAACACCGCATATTCTCCCTCATATGTGGTCCTTAACCAGGATAACTGTTTTCTTTATGCAGACTAATAGAAAGAAGTGAGATGTTATGAATGAGGGGTAAGGGAGGGGAGGGGTATGGCTTAAGCATGAGGATAAACCAAATTAGGTTAAAACTATAAAATCCTTACGAGCATACTGTAACCTATTGAGTAAGTAGTGAGCGTCACCTGGCAAGAGGGGCCATGAGTAGTAGGGGAGAGAGTCTAAGCCTGAGAATAATTAGATCAGCCTGACAACCCCTGGTTCCAAGCACTGGTTCCTTCCCTCACTGAGCTGTTGACTAAAGTGACTCATGAGATTCCAACTACAAGACAGAATTCTGTCAAAGCTCTTGAGTGCCCTCCCCAGGCCTGAGGCAAAACCCTCTTACTGAAGAAACCACAGACTGCCATCGATCAGCATCGAAAAACCCTTCAATGTCCGGAATGGTATCCAGCCCCCAGAAGGCAGTTAGTGTAGTGCTGGAAGGCACTGCACAGGCTGCCAGGGGAAACTGATCAACAACAGCTGGAGTAAACAGAGACCACTGACAGGAAACACAATCTGTGTCCATGAATAGGCTGAACACACCTCCTACTGGGAGCTAACAGCGAACCAACAAAGGAGCACTTGTGTAATGGAGGAGCCTGGGCCTGGGGGAGACAATCAACAGTTTTCAAATTTGGCCAATTTTCCAGTTAGTGAGGGGGACCCCTTGTCTGGAACTAGGGATTCAGGGCAATAGGCATCAGATCCCGTACTCTTGTGCTCCCAAAACAAGATGCTCTAGGGGAGCGAGTGACAGGGAGACTACTAAAAATAGAATCTAGGTAATCCAGAATTGTGTATATTTGTTAACCTATACTGATCTCACTCTCCAATGGAGATTGTGTTTGTATTTTTCAGGATGCAGCGAGAGAGCTGGAGCCCATCTAACCCTACAAACCGACCGTAGGCCGATAGCTGAGATTCTGGCAAGAGGGAAGCCACCATAGTCATATCGTGGAGGATCCAAATGGAACCCCGCAGAGAATGACGGGATGAACAAGGGGCCCACAGCCACAACCATTAAATCAACACATGATAAGCCAGTGAGAAAGAAACCAAAGATTTTTGACACAAAGACTCCTAAGCTCACAACCTTAAAGCAACCTTAATACTCATTCACCACGACTCAGGGTACTATGTAGAAGAGGGGGCGGAAAGATTGTGAGAGCCGTGGTGGGGGAGATTATCCAGAGGCATGGCCAGGAGAACCTGGCTGAATACTAGGCTATCCATGGTCCCCTGTCACAAGGACTGATCCAGACGACCCATAGAGGAGGTTATCCAGTGGAGGGGGGAGGGGAGGGCAGCGGGGAATTGGGGATGACAACTCATTGTTTGCCCACTAAATGTTGTAACTCATTATGGACAATAAAAAAAAAGAGAGAAAAAAATTTCTGCAAAGAAAGTGTTACTTTTTCTCTATGTGCAAAGAAACATTGGACTTGTGGTGTAGATTGCCCTGAATCTAGAAATGGCATTTTGCGATATCTCACTTCACAAGATTTGTCCTGCTTCATGAGCATGGTGGGGGATGAAGATCTTTCCATCTTCTAGAGTTCTTCAGAGTTCAAATATCTACTGTAGGGATATTTTATTTCTCTGAATTTTTAAATGCAGGCACTTGTACTTGTAAACTTTCTTCTTAAAACTGCTTTCATTATTTCCCAAAGGTTTTGGATATAGTATATTTTCATTTTCATTCAGTTCTAGGAATTTTTAAATTTCCTTCTTGATTCCTTCAAAGACTTTTTCATCATTCAGTAGTATGTTGCTCAGTTTCCATGAATTTGCATATGTTCTGTAGTTCCTCTTCTACTGATTTCTAGTTTTGTTCCAGATATAACACAAAAATTTATTTCCATTTTCCTATATTCTTATGATTTGTTTTGTGTCCTATAATATGATTTGTCTTATGGCAAGTTCCATGGGCTGTTGAGTAGTATGTTTGATATTCAATATTTAGAATGTTCTGTGGATATTTATTGGTTTCATTTGATCTATGGTGTCATTTAACTTAAATCTTTCTTTTATTGTATTGGAGCTAATCTGTGCCTTTGTTTCTAGTAATGTTTCCATTATGAAATCGGTTGTACCAATGTTTAGTGCATATATGTTTAGAATTGTAATATTCTCTTGGTAGTTTAACCCTTTAGTCAGTATGAAGTGACTTTCTTTATCTCTTAGGACTAATTTTGGTTTGAAGTCTTTTTTTTGTATATCTGTAAGCAAGTTTTATTTTCAAGTTTTCACATAAATGAATCTTTCTTCTTCCCTCTTTCCCTCCCTCTCTTCACTCCCCTTCTTTTTCGTCCCTATCTTTCTTTTTTTATTTCACACAGTATGTGTGAAGGGTCTTGCTAATAGCTCAGACTGGCCTAGAATTCACGATGTAGTCTCAGGGTGGCCTTGAACTCATGGCAGTGATATTTGTTTGTTGCTAGTTTTATTTTTTTTAATATCTTTTATTCATCTTTTCACCCTTTGGTTACATTTGTCTTCAATAGTGAAGTGTGTTTCTTGGAAGCAATAAGATGGATCCAAATTTTAATTTAATATTCAGAGCTATTATTGAAAACTTTATAATTTTCCATTGTTGTATTGATATTAGAGTGTTTGGCGTTTTTCCCTTCTTCATTTGTTTAATGACTGTTCTAGCATGGTTTATTTTTTACTGTAGCCTCATGGATGCGTTTACCTCTCTCTTCAGTCTGAAGGATTCCTTCAAGTGGTTGTAGATATCACTTAGTAGTTATGATGCCTTTACTTTGTTTTTATTGTGGGAGTTTTTCTTTCTTCTTCAGTTATCACAGTTTTGCTGAACACAGTAATGTGAGTTGGCACTTGTTTTCATCAGAGCTTGAAAATATCATCCTAAACACTCCTGGATTTTAAATTTTTTGTTGATAAATATGCTATTATTTTAATTGGTCTGCTTTTGTGTGGTATTTCTCTTTACTTGCAGCTTTCAATGTATTTTCTTTTTTCTATATGTTAAGTATTTTAACTATAATGTCAGGAATTTCTTCTCTGGTCTTTGTTTGGTTTTCTAAATGCCTCCGGAGCTTTGATGGCCATCTTTTTCCCTGGATTTGAAATTTTTTCTACCATGATTTTATTGAAAATGTTTTCTGTTTTTAAAATGAAATTGATCTTCTATACCAATGATTCATAGGCTTGGTCTTTTGTGTCCTATGAATTATTTTATTAAATTAAATTGTCAATGTCTAGCTATTCCTCCTCATCAAGCCATAGCATTCTGTCATTCCTTTATTCTATTCCTTTGGCAAGGCTTTCCATGGCTTTTTTTCATTGACTCTTTATACTTTTCATTTCCAGTATTTTAGTATGAATTTTTTCAATATTTCTATCTCTTATTGAATTCCACCTTTATATCCTGTATTGGCTTCCTTATTTCATTTGTTCTTGGTATTTTCTTTGAATGGATTCAAAGTTTATTCATTTTCTCTTTGATTTCCTTGAACATTCTTGTAATCATTCCTTTGATTATTTTTTGTCTGAGATTTCATTTAATCCACTGTCACTGGAGGCCATTACTGTGGGATTGGAAGTTTTTGGAGGAGTCCTATTGCCTTGGATTTTCATGATCTATTTATTTCTTGTGTGTGTGTGTGTGTATGTGTGTGTGTGTGTGTGTTCCCATTGTGTCTTGCACACCTAAGACTAGGTTATTGGTTGAATTTTTTGTCTTTACTTATTTTATTTTATTTATTTATTTGCAAGTAGAGAGAAAGAGAAGATAGAGAAAGAGAGAATAGGCATGCCAGGGCTTCCAGTCACTGCAAAAGAAATCCAGATGCAAGCACTACTTTGTATATCTGGTTTTATGTGAGTACTGGGGAATTGAACCCTTGTCATTGGGCTTTGCAGGAAAGCACCTTAATCACTGAACCATCTATCCAGCCTGATTTCTTAGGATTTGGTTTTCTTAATATCTTTATTATGAATAAGTATATACATTGTATGAGCAAATCTTGTGAATGTGTCCCCGTTTCCCTCCTCTCTGTCCCCTACCCACTGGGGTACTTCCTTGGTGCGCATATTGGATCTGTCCATAGGTTATGGGGTTATGAACTGTACCAGAGGTAGACAGTTTTTCTTTTTTTTATTCCCCGTTTGTGCATTGTTGCTGAGGAGGGCAATGTCTCTGGATGTTCTCCCCCACCATGGCTCTTACACCCCCTCTTCCATTCAATTCCCTGAGTCATGGTGGGTGAGTTTTAAGTTTAACCACCTTTATTCTTTCAGTGAAAATGTTTGCAGTGTTTAAGAAGGATCAGGATGTAGTAGTGTTGTATAGCATTTTTTCTCTGGGCATAACATGATGCTATCTTAACTTCCAGTTAAGATGGTGCTGTAGTAATCACAGCAAAGCAACCTTAGAGTGGGGGTGGGCGAGAAGAAGGCAGCAAAACCATTCAGAATACACTCTTCTACCAAAATGGGAAGGCATATAGGAAATTATTAGCTCCAATAGACAGACAGGAGAGAACTGGAGCTTCTTACAACCACACAACCAGCCATGAGAGGCCTGTGGTCCACTGGGAGGAGCTACTGCACAGATCAGGCATGAGCAGAACCATAGTGAGAGGATTCTTCACTCGCACTGGCCTTTCAAAGTCAAAAAACCCCAAGAAAAAAAGACAACAGGGTTCAGTTGGGCAGCTCCTGAAGGAGATACCAAGGACCAGCTGTTCAGATCCACAACAGCTTCAGGCCCCCTCCACAGCCTCACCTCCCCCCACCATCAGCATCAGGAAGCACTGGAGACCTGAGGATGCCAAGGGACCAGAGCCACCCCTCAGCCAGCACAGATGATCTAAACTGCAGATCCACTGTCCCAACCAGCCTAGCTGAGCCCCCAGAGTGACACCAGGGAATCAGCTCCACACTCAGCATAGATGAGACAGAAATCATCACAAAAAGCAATTGCTCTGTCCTAACTACACTGTCCACACCAGGGCAGGTTATGTGTTAAAGTTGATTGATGTGCTTTTGGTCAGCTTTGGGTTTTGAGAGTGAATTTGTTGCTTCGGATATCTCCTGATTTATAGGGCCTTTTTGTCTTTTTCTTCTGTCTTTCTTGGGGGCAGGGTGTCCCTTGGTCAAATGCTGACCCAGAACCCATTATAGATCAGAAATCACAGCCTCCCAGTCAACAGGATTAAGGGTATGAGTTAACACACACCCTTAGGAACTTTAGCTTGGTTAGTTTACCTGTTTAATACCTGCTCTTGTATACTCTGTGCTGGTCTTGGACTGATATATCCCAAGTTCTAAAAGGTAAATGTCAACCAAGACTACTATATCTGCCAAAGCTATACATCACAATTGATGGAGAAATAAAGACTTTCCACAGCAAGGATGGGCAAAAGAAATATAAGTCTACAAAGCGTTTCTACAGAAAATCCTTGAAGGGTTCCTTCAGACTGAAGAGAAAGAAAAGCACATACATGAGAAAACAGGGAAAAAATAAACCATACTCAAATAATAGGCAATACAAGAGAGTAAAAGAAAAATAGGAAAAACTATAAAAGCATAGAATGGCAAGAATAAATATATACCTTTCAATAATAACTCATTTCCAATGGCCTCAATGCCCCAACCAAAAGACACAGACTTGCAGACTGAATCAAAAGGCAGAATCCTCCTGTTTGTTGCCTCCAAGAAACACATCTCTCCATAGAAGATAGATACCTCCTTAGGGGAAAACTATGGAAAATGGCATTCCAAGCAAATGGGCCTAGGAAACAAGCAGGTGTTTCTATCATAATTTCAGATAGGATAGACTTCAAACCAACATTAGTCAGGAAAGATAAGGAAGACCATTATATATTAATTAAAGGGACAATTCAACAGGAGGGCATCACAATTCTAAATATATATGCACCAAAGAATGCTTTGACTAGGTAGCTATGGCAACTTTGGAGCAGAACAATACTGGGATACAAGGATTAGCAATGGTAATGCAGCTGTCAACCCCTCCCTGGTAGATTGAGGGATGGAGGGTCATGAGACCCTCATCTGCGATTACAGCAACAGTTCTGCCCTGCCCTGATCCAGCTTCAAGTGATGTTGGGAAAAGCTAGATAATATATAGGAGGTAGAGGGACTGCATGATGGATCCATGAGCTTGCCATCCAGGATAGGGTGATGAAGCAGCTACCTTGTAGTCAGCCATGCCCCTGTAAGCAACTCTGCTCTGTGAGTAACCCCAATAAACTCACTCCTTCACCAAACCTGGATTTGCTTTAATACTCCTTTGGTCTGTCTTCAGTGTCCAATCTTGGGGAGAAGACGTGGGTTTGTGTCTCCCCAGGGGAAAAGTTTTTTCTGTGGCAAATAGGGATGGAGTGTCATTTATCTCTGCTAGACTGGTGAGACTGAAGAGTTAACTCAGTTCATGTGTAGGAAGTACCAGGCTCAATCCCCAGTACTATGCTGAGAATAGAATACTGTCTAAAAAATAGTCCTGATCAAAATGGTAGGCCCATTATGAAAATTCAGTAATAGCAAATTCAAAAATAATAACCTCTTTAACTTCAATCAGTTTTGAAATTAAGAGTCACAGAAATTACTGAGGCAGTGATTCAATAAGTCACTGAAACCCTGAAAGTAAAAAGCAGAACTGTCCTTGGGCTTATTTTTGCAGTATCCACTGTGCCAGAGATTCAGAGAAAAAAATCTGGTTTCTCTTTATCTCTGCATGACCTGTTCCTTCACCTGAGCTCCTCCCTAGGGTGGGATGTCTCCTTTACTAGAATTCAAATCTAATCCAAGAATTGTGGTTGGCCAAGCTTAAAAACCCAAAACTTGGTTTGGTGGGCCAATCAGCTATCTCTCTTGTGGAGGGCGCACAATCCTTCTCTTGGCTGGCCAGCACACAGTCCTGAACCTCCACATTTAGGTGGCTGAGACCAGGGGCTTCTTCTCCCACATGGGCTTTCCCCCGCACGATGGGAGCTCTCCTAATCTAATAAAGTCTCTCTGAACCTTACCCTCTGATGGTATGTAGATTAATTCTTTAAATTCATAAGACAAGAATCCAGAGTACCCTAAATTTTTGGTACATTGGCATATTGGTGTATTGGCAAGGAACCCCAAAATTCCTGTTACAGTATTATGTGCCTTAATCTACCAGTTACTATGGGTATGAGTAGAAATAAGAGCAGAATAAAACTAGCAATCAGTATTGGAGTTATAGACAAAAAATAGAGGAGGAAAAAGTAAGTGGATGGGAGGATACAGAGATTCATGGGGATATGAGGCAGATGTGGCTAAAGGTAGAATGAAAAGAAAGAGGTAAGAGAATGCAATCAATTAATCTAAAACAACCTCAGCTCTTAGGAGGCCCAGCTTGTGTTCCTTGGGAAAGTTACAGAATGGTCTCCTCAGTGGGAGGTCCTCCACAGGTCAGTTGTGACTGCTCCTCATCTCTGGGTGTTCCTTTACCAGTCAGGTTGTGAATGCTGGTCATGACCCTGGGTGTTACTTCCCAAAGTCCCTAACTGAACAGGCAGGGTTTCATCTGAGTCTCTAGGGACGAACACTTGCTTTGATGTGAGATATCTTTTTATAATGTTTCTGTTCCTTCTCTAATATTAGGGTCTTCAATTTGTCCATACAACCATATATATATATATATTTCAAATAGAATTTATCCTCCTATTCTCAAATCTAATCTAATCTAATCTTTCTCATAAATTCCTACCTAGGTGAGAATTGTGGATTTTGAAAGTTACAAAATACCAATGTACATACATTCTTTTCATGTTCCCCAAACAACTCAATAAAAATAAGGCTATGAGTCCATTTATTCTAGAATGCATATTCATAAGGAGGCTTTCTGTCCCTTTCCTTCTGTCTAGTCTTACCTCTATACTGGGAAATTTCAACTGTTTCCTGAATGTCTTCTATATGAGGAAAGTATCCGCTGTCCTCTTTTTCAACCCAGACCTAAGGACTCTGTTTGGAGCAAAAATCTTTACGCTGCATTTTCTCTCAAGGGAGCTTTCTGTTTTAACATTCTGCTTTGGGTATCAGGGTTTACATTATTATCTTCTCTACAAAGACGATATTTGAAACCCTAGGAATTCAAAATAAATTAGGATTTTTCTATCAAATGCTTTTACTTTATTTAAAAGGCTGACATCCACACACTCTATGAAAAGGGTTGTTTTCTTACACAAGGGTAATGGTGACAGACTCCAAGGATACTCAAAACATTCCAAAGCAGAAACTCAGAGACTCTCAAGTCCTCAACAATAATTCAGACTTAAAACTCACCCACCATGGTTCATGGAACTTTGTGGATGAGGAGTTGGAAAGATTGTAAGAGCCATGATGAGAGAAATATTCAGAGACATTGCTCCTCCCTTACCCCTGAAAAAAATAAATAGTCTGCTGCTTGCACAACTCATAGCCCTCCATCCCAAGGAGCATTCTGGCAATCCCGTTGAGGAGGGTCCTCAGTGGAATAGGGGCAGGGAGGAGGGAAATGGGGGTACCAATACAAGATTTGTACACACAGAGTTTCTACTTATTAATAATAAAAATGAGTTTTAAAAGAAAAGTTATTTTTCCAATAGTTGAATATGTTCTTATCTGTATGTAAATTTATGTATTTATGTATTTATTTATTTATTTATTTGTGTGTGCACATGTTTGTGCTTGTGTGATGTATGGATGTGCCAGAACATCTTTCTACTGCAAATGAGCACCAGAGCATCAACTTCATGTGCCATTGTGGATCTAGCTTTATGTGAGTGTTAAGGAATCAAATCCAACCATCAGGCTACACAAGAAAGCACCTTTAACCACTGAGCTCAGCTCCTTCTCTGGTTTGTGATATGCCCAAGAGTATCATGGATTTAGCAAGTAGCAGATTCACAGGCAAAGGCTGTGGTGCAGAATATGCTGGGCAGAGCTCATACCTTGGTTGCTCTGAACCCTTCAGACTGAGATGGCCACATCTTGGGGGAGCATTGCATAATGGTCAGAGGATAATACTGAGAGTCAGTCGCCTTGACCTGGACACGGGCTGTCATTGTTGGTTCAAGCTGCTATAATACACTGTGTGACTTAGACAACAATCATGCACTTCTCATACTTCTGGAGTCTGGGGAGTCCAAGATCAGGGTCCCAGCAGATTCAGTGTCTGATCTGCTTATTGCTGTATCCCTACCTGATTTAAAAAAATGCATTGAAACTTTCTGGCTAATCAAGATTTTATTTACATTGATGAGGACTCTGGGCCCAGACCAAATCCCCTCCTAAATTCCTGCCTCCTAATACCATCTCCTGGATAACTTTGAGCACATGCATTTGGAAGGAAAACAGTCAGCCAGTAACATCAGGCTGCCTCTTGCTGACATTTGACTCCTCTGAAGGTGTTCAACTTCTCCAGTTTCCCTCTCTACAAACTACAATTGAAAGCAGTATTTTTGCAAGGTATAGCAAACATACAGGGCTTAGCATATGAGTGACAACCCAGTAATGATACTTTTTGTTATTACTATAGGTTTAGTGGAAGTAACAGCACTAATACTGCTAGTGAAACTATGGAAATCCTTTGTGTCTTGCCAAAATCAAATTTATTGCCAAATAAACTGAATATAATTACATTTCTCTGCAAAGACTTCAGAAATAAAGCATCAACTTCCTGAACCTAGACCTTTTTGAGAATTAGGAAGATGGAACTTCCCAAGGAAAGCCTCCCCAACCTCTCCCAGTGGGAAGCCATTAGCTAAGAATTGGAGGGGTTGTGAGGGGACAGTTGACCTTCAGCATTCACTGGAATAATGGGACCCAATTATGGCTGACAATTGGCTCTTGCCCAAATAGCCCATGAAATGGATAAGCCAAGCATTGATTTTACAACCCTTTTAAAAGAGGGTTCCAAATGTTGCCGGGTATCTTAAAGTCTACGCTGTTACATGTGGAAGGGACCACCCATTGTGTGCTCAGAATTTCAGTTTTAGAAGCAGGAGCACATTCCAAAAGCTGCACTTGGCATGTCTTGTAAGTCCAGCCTTTCCAGGCTGTTAATATAAACTATTTCTTGGACATTGGACTTGATACTTGTTTGTTTAAGATGGGAGGTTTCCTTTCTCATTTTCCTGCAAATGAAAGACGTTGCATAAAAAGAATTAGACATTGAATTGGTAGCTTTCAAGCCAGGCTCTCAGACAGGGGACATGATGTGAGCATGATGGTTGATAGCAACACTTTTGTACAGGTTGTAGGACACAATTAGTTCTCTGAAAAAAAAAGAAAAAAGCCAGAGGCCATGGTAACTAAAGGAAGACTTCCCATGCTCAATGGGCTTACAGTATCGTTTCCCAGGATATGAGTCCTGTTTGTCACTGATCATTACAGGTGTCTGTGCTTCTCAGTGGCCTGAGAAAAGTGCTACTGAGCAGGGGGAGACGGCAAGCCACTCCATGACAGCCAACTGGGAGATCTGCCACCAATGGTGAGAGGATACTAGGCTTCAATAGTCAGGTCAAGCAATAAGCCTTTAAAAACAACATCTCTCAAAGAAAATGTGTGTGTTTTAGTGACAAAGCGAAAAGAGTATTAGCAAAATATGTCATTATCCATCAAAATGGCCCAATTAGAGCACTCTCCTCCAAGAACAGGAGCCACTGTGGCCACCTTCATCAGAGTGGCTGTGATTAAGAGACCCTCATGGATGGGCCCTCGTAGAAGGAGAGAAGAGGAAGGGTCATCAGTGCCTCACCTGGGATTTTAACTATGTCTCCTGCACCTGCTTGCCAGCTGTGTGTGGTCTTGTGATCTTGGGAGGTTCCAGAATCTATCATGTATGGGAGGTTAATTGAAGGGGACCTCCATCTATGCATCTGTGGGGAGGTTGTTATCCATGCTAGCATGAACTTTCTGGTGGTGTGACTGTAAATAATCCCTTGGCCATGATCTCTACAGAAGCCCAATGAACTCACTGGTTCCTCAGGTTGAGCTTTGGTGGAATCACACTTTGTTCTGTTGGTGGTGTGACAGAAGGGACTCAAGTCTTTGCTGGGGAAGTCACACAACATGCCCAAGTCATGCAAGTAATCATAGTTGACATATAAAAACAGTAATTTAGGTTTCCTGGATGTATTAAAAAAGACATGGCAATTCAGCTTCCTAAGAATGAAAATTAAAATCTCTCTAAAGTGCCTCCCAGAGGGTTGGAGCAAGAATACTGGTTCAAAGGAGCAGCTGCTCCTCATTACCTCCTGAAAGAAGCTTGAAAGGCAATTTCTAGCCAAGGTGGAGGGGGGGGGTCACACCTGCTCTAAGAACTCTCTGCCAGCCAAAATATGGCCTAAGTGGGGTAGTCTTATTCATTCACAAGGACCTTGGCTATAAGTGATTTACAGGGCCCACCATAAAGACAGACAAACCTGGCCTAAGCATGAGTCCAGTGCAGCTGAGGGAGTGCCAAGGTCAAGACCCAGCCCCACTGCCATCAGACATCAGCCCTCTGACTCCCAGTAGATGGTTGGATTTTCTGTTCAACCCCCTTTAGCCTCCATTGTAGCTACATTTAAAGTGGCTGGTTCTTTACATTTGACATTCCATCTAGATATTTGAATTCCATTTATTCCATTCAGTTTTAACTTAAATTCCTGTGTGTATGACCCATGGGACTTGAGAACTGAGGGTGTCTCTACAAACAATGTCTGCAGTGTTCTGAGAGATAGGACTCTTTGCACTGTCACTCTAAGTTTCATTTGAAAGCACCCATTGTGCTAACAGACTTGGCCTGATCTTTCTTTCAGCCTGGCCTGTGTTGCTAAAAAAAAAGCCCATTAACTTCAAGTTGCTCAACATGTATTTGACAAGCTGTACTTCTGGGAGAGCTCATCTTAGAATATTTTCTGTTCTTCTCTCCACATAGTAGGCACTGTCTTTCTCATCCCAGAGTAGTATTTATGCCCCCAGAAGCTGATGGTGGTGTCAGGTGGGCATCAGGTCCCTCATAACATCAGGAGATTGAGTAGTCATGGATACACTGGGCTAGGGAGCAGAACGTCAGCATGCAAATTGCTCCTAAACCACAATCTTGTTTCCTCAGGGCTTCAAGGAGATAATTCTAATACCCACCTCAAGGAGAAAAGTTTACTTTGTTCATGGTTTCAGAGGTTTCAGTCTTTTATGGCAGGGAAGGTGTAATGCAACATCATTGTTCAATTTATGGCAGCAAGGAAGCTGAGCAGGGTTGACAGGCTTGGGGTAGGGACCAGAGACCCTCTGAGAACCCACACTCAGGGACCTACATCTTCCTGCTAAGCCCCACCACCTAGAGTTGCCAGAACTTGCTAAAATAGTGTCACCTGCTAGAAACATCAAATGAGCAAGTATTCATAGTAGACATAGCAAAAGTAATTTAATTCTCTTGACTGTATTAAATGCATGACTATGTAGCTACCTAGGGTGACATTCCTTATTCAACCCATAATGTGTGGTCATGGCCATTTCCTAGGCAAGGAATGTGGTCTAGAAGCAGAGAGATTTGTTCCAGCTGGTCTCCAGGATAGCCTGCATGAAGATCTGGCTGTCTAGGCTTGGTCTCCATGTTGAGCTTCTCTTGAAGATCGCCGGGCTCACATGCACACACAGGCTCTGAAGCACACTCTGTGGCCCTGACATGAAACATGTCCTCCTGGGTACACAGGTCCTGGGGCCTCACTTATTCCCAGGTGAACTCACATTTTTCTCCACAGCTCTCATCTCTCCTGGTATATGTATTTGAGTTAATTCAATGCACAGGAAGTGGCTAAGCTACAGCTCCCAAAGCCACTCAAAGTTTGAAGCCTGTTCTACCACCTACTCTATGAACTTGGACAAGCTCATAGATCCCTCTGTGCCTCAGTTTCCTCATCTGTGAAATAGTGATAAACACAGTACCTACTTACAGAGTGTGGCTTCAGTGAGTCATTCATATGTAAATGAATCTACCATATATGTACGTTTTATATATGACAGTTGAAATTATACTCACTATATAATAAATACTATGAATATTGGCCACCATTGACTGTCACTACTGTAATAAATGATGCCCTCCAAATGATGCACTGTAAGTTATTGACTCCACCTGTTCCTTATTCCTACAAGTTTCTTGCCTTGTCTCTCCCCCATCTGTTGTTATTCCATCTAAGCGTTCAGGACAGCAGCAGCTTCCTTCCTGGACTTCTGTGACTGACATTCCCCTTTCCACCCCTCACACAACTGCACAGGACTTTCTACAGTCAAGTTAAACATGCCATCATTTAAAATCCTGGTTTGTCTGTACACTGCCCAGAGCGAGCCTTCCTAACATCTTAGCTTGGAACGCTCGCTCACTGCTTCTAACTTTATCTTCCCTTTGGTGCACTTTGGCCTGTTCAGTCATCCTTTCGCTCCCATCTGTTCAACTTTCTCTGAAGACATTTCCAATTCCACCTTCTCCTGCCTCATCTGATTTGTTTCTGCTCTCTGAGGTGCCATTCTTTCTCTACCTTTCACCCCATGGCCTGGAAGTTTTTCCTGGAAGCCTTGCTGTCCCAGGCATACATTCAGCAAGGCACACCCAGCCCGCATGAATCCTGCCTGGTCTGCTGTGCTCAGCTCATGAGAGTCTTGTGTGTTTCTGGATCCCGTCACCTGGCCCAGGGCCAAGCCAGGGGTAGGTACCTCCTAAATGTTCACTGACTTGCTCTCACATTTGGGTCTGGAATAGTGAATAATCCCCCAAGTATTTTGTAGTCAGAGTAAAAGACACAAAGAATGCAACAGGATCAATGCCTATGTTATGGTTTTGTATTTGACATTTTCAAATGATGTTTTAGAAGTTTCTAACTGCAATTTCTCTTCTGCATTCCCCTTCAAGATTCCCCAGGTGTACATGCCTATAGGAAAATTAATCCTATGAGTTTTGGATTTTCTGATAAATTTATTCCTCCACCTTTCATGGGATGCTAGGACTTAAACTTCAAATGAGCAGGAAATCTCTATTTTTAGAATTTAACCAAATGCAAACAAATGACTTCAGCCCTAAGGACTTTAATGTGTCTGAGAACCCAGGCCCAGGAGAGGCTGTGGTTTCTGCTGTGGGAGACAAAGCCCTCTCCCACCTGCCTCCGCTAATCCAGACAACCAGGGTGGAGATAATGGATGTGGCTCTGCCTCCTGATCCATTAAGGAGAAGATGTCTTAGAATAAAGGGGCCAGGATAAACGTTACCCCAGATTTTTAATAAAAGCTTATCCCAGCTTGTGGGAATACAATTATTCAGGCCAAAATCTTTGAATTTGAGGTTACAAAGTTGTGTATTTTGTGGTTAATGATCATGGGGCCCAAAAACTTGCAAGAAGACCCCATAACCTCCTCACCCCTCCCCATTGATTCAGGATTCAGGCCCTCTCCCTGCCTTCCCCTCCACGGCTGAGCAGAAACGGGCTCTTTGCTCCTTAGCCAGGGCCCTCTTGAGAGCTTGGAGAAGTTTCCTATGTTTTCTCTGGAGAAAATCCTCTTCCCTCTTGCCCTTCAGCAGCAGCCATACACGTGTCTTTCCATCTGAATCCGTGTTGAGCGGGGGCCTCAGGAAGGAGCACAGCAGCTCAGTGGCCAGAGCCAGGAGCACCTCTACATCCTGAGCCAGGCTCACAAGCTCGTCTCCTGTCCTGGGACAGGGACCAAAGAGCACCTGCAGCTGGATTCAGCTGGGCAGGCCAGGCCAGAGGCAGATTGTTTCCAAACACCAGCTATGTTTTTTCCAGGAGCAGCTGCTCCTCAACCATTTCCCAGGCTGAATGATTCAATCCAGCAAATATTCACCACTGACTGTGGTGTCCTGATCCTGCACAATGTGCTGCAGAGAAACTCCAGGATGATGCCTGCTCCTGACAAGCTTCATGCCTGGTAAGGAGACAGATGAGTACAATGGGCCACTGCCCAAAAGGCTGGGCTTTCTCATTGTTTAATAAATGCAGTGTGACAGGAGAATAAATCAGGGAAGATGAGTGGTCTAAAGTAGATGGAGGACTAGCAGCATCTGGGAGAGAGATACTGTCATGGCTTGATTCAGGTGTCCCCCATAAATGAATGTATTCTGAATGCTCGATCCTCAGCTGATGGCAGTTTGTTGGAGCTGTGTTGTTGGGGGAGGGCTTATGGAGGTTCTAGCCAGCTTCCCCTTGCTAGGGTTTGGCTCACTCTTCTGTTGCTGTTTTCCACCTGAGGTTCCCCAGGAGGTGACGGCCACTCTCTGCTCATGCCATCATTTTTTTCTGCCATTATGGAGCTTCCCCTCCAGTCTGTAAGCCAAAATAAACCCTTTGCTCCACAAGCAGCATTTGGTTGGGTTCTTTCTGTGCAGCAATCGAAAAGCTGACTGCAACAGATAGAAAGATTGATTATGAAATAGATGGTAGATAGATATAGATAGAT
This sequence comes from Zapus hudsonius, assembly GCA_004024765.1. Classification (NCBI taxonomy): domain Eukaryota; kingdom Metazoa; phylum Chordata; class Mammalia; order Rodentia; family Dipodidae; genus Zapus; species Zapus hudsonius. The sequence continues at coordinate 7,899 of PVHP010001925.1, read as the reverse complement.
AGATAGATAGATAGATAGATAGATAGATAGATAGATAGATAGATATAGATAGACATAGATAGATAGATAGATAGATAGATAGATAGATAGATAGACAGATAGATAGACAGATAGATAGACAGATGGATGAGAGAGAGAGAAAATGAGAGAGAGAGGATGATTATAAGCACGGAACAGTGATACACATGAGAAAGGGAACAGACACCAATGGGTCAGAGTGTGAAGCAGGCATGACTTGAGGAGGAAGGTTAATGGGGGAAAGCATATCAGTTATTTTCTCCATGCTGGAACATGGAGTCGTGACCAGAAGCAGTTTATGGAAGGAAAATGGCAGGAAAGGCATGGCTGGAGCATGGAACTGCCATAACATCACATCAACAGGGAAGAAGTAGAGAGAGCAATGGATGCAGCTCTTCAGTGAGCTCTCTTTTTTATATGTTCCTTGCCCATGAAATGGTACAGCCTGCAGTTAAGGTGGGTCTCCCCACCTTCATTAACCTAATGAAGATAATCTCTCACAGAGGCTGACCTAATCTATAAAATCCCTTATAGATAATTCTAGGTCAAGTTGAAAATCAATATAGATATAAATAGAGGGGTTTGAGGGAGGTGATGATGTAAAAAGGGACCCGGTGGGAAAGGATCTCAAACACTCAGAAAGTTGGCACAAAAGCAACACTTTCCAGGTTGCCTGAGGCTGTGGCCCTCAGGCCTGAGGCTAGGAGTGGGGATGTTTAAGTCTGGATTCAATTAACAGAGCAGTAGCTGCTTTGCTTTTCTTGCAGGGGTGATGGTGCCTGTTTGTTTGAACATGCACTGTGGTGTTTTGACCGGACAATTGATGGTGGAAGGCTTGAAAGCTGAGCAACAGGTCAGCCCTGGACATGCTTTCATAGTCTCTTGGGGGAGCATCTCTTGACCTGTTCCCTGTTTCTCCTTCAGCCTGGCTCCAGACTGCCTCTCTGTTCAGTGAATTTTGCCCAGGAATCCTCCTTCATTTCCCACTGTCAAAGATGTCAAATATCCAACAGATTTCTTTCTTCACCTGGTTCTTCCTGTTCTTTTAAAATAGAAACTATCATGGGCACACAGAAGAGGCCTATGACAGTGCAAGGAGTGGATGCATACACTGAGCCAGCCACAGTGACCTCCTCTCTGTCTGAGCTGCTGTCTAGCTGGGCACCATCTTGCATCCATGAAGGGCGTGCTCCCAGAGGCTGTGGGGACTGAGAATGGACTCATTCCCCTGGACCCAACCAAACTCCTCAGGTGATAAATTAGAAAAATTTATCACCTGAGGCCCCTGCAGAGGCCCCTGGGCTGTTAAAATATGAAGTGTGTATAGTTGGTGTGCATGTTTCAATGAAAAGACTGGTAAAGTCAGGAGAGAGCCAGGGGAAGCAAAAAGGCTGAAAGAAGCACCCACTTTCAGACCAGACTCAATCATCAGGCTGTGAGAGATGAATTGATAGGTCAGAAAGGTAAGGAGTGAAGCTGTTGAGGAGGATGGCGTTCCCTCGCTGTCTATTTTAATCTGTGTGACAGACAGGTGACAAGGAAGACTGCCTTCTGCTCTGTTCCTGCCAAGGTCTGGTTGGTTTTATAACACTAACCCTTCTTCTCCAGAGCACTGATTATGTTCACGATTTCCACCTAATTAACTGGCTAAGGTGCATCTCCTTTGCTACACTTCTATCAGGGCTTGAGCCATGCATGCTTTGTGGCACCTTTGGGAACCATGGGCCTTCTTAGTGTCTCCATCCACAAAGTCCTCATGTCAACCTCTTTTCTAGAAGTACAAGATAAATCAGGTGTTAACAGAACTATCCTGAATACCCAATGTGCAAGGATTGCTTAATCCTCAAATTTCCATGTTTGTATTTGAAGGTGAGGCCTCTGGGAGGCAAGAAGGACTGGGTGAAGTCATCAGGTGGGATCCTCATGAATATATTGGTGGCTTTATAAGAGGAGAAAGGAGCCCTGAGCTATGATGTTTGCTCTGCCTCCCCATGTGATGCCCTCTACCCTGTAATATTGCCACAGGAAGACACTGTCCAGATGCCAGGACCATGCTCTTAGAATTCCCAGTCTCTAAAGCTGCACTAAATAATTTTACTTTATTTACAATTCATCTAGGCTTATATATGTGTTATAACAACAGAAAATGAACCAAACATAGTTTTTATTTATTTATTTATTTATTTATTTGCAAGGAGGGGGTAGAATAGGCACACCAGGGTCTCTAGCCACTGCAAACAAACTCCAGATGCATGTGCCACTTCATGCATCTGACTTTATGTGGGTACTGGGGAGTTGAACCTGGGTCCTTAGGTTTTGCAGGCAAGTTACTTAACAGCTAAGCCATTTCTCTAGCTCACCAAACATGGTTTTTGATACCTGGTATAGTGCACTGGTGAATAAAAGAAAGAATAAATATGATTGCTTAAAAATGGGTGATTGGTAAGACTTAAAACTGAAAGTTTAAAATAACTACTAAGAGAAATTAAAGAAGCATATAAAACCAAGCAAAAAATTATGATGCAGATTTAAACACTGGCTGAGATGGAGACGAAGCTGTTATGATGAGCTTCAATAACTTAAGAGATTTTTGTTGAATGTCAATGGTGTGCTCACGTTCATACTAATTATTATTCATAAGGGATAGCTATGTCAAAATGCCAGTCTAGCAATGATCTGTAGCCACAGACTGGGATTATCTAATGGGCAAAGTCACCAACAGGACACTAGTATGAGAAATTTGGGAATGTGGGTGATGAAGTCTATGGCTACAGGTAAAGATAATGTACCATACGTATTTTAAAGGCCGATATAAAGAACTTTAAATATTTCAACAGAAATGGTAAATCTTTGAAGAGATAGATTTACTTTCTCTGATTTGAACATTATGTAATACATGCATGTATTGGAACATGGCACCCTGTGAATATGCCCATTAATTTTTTTAAAGAAATGATCAAAAGTCAGATGATCAATAGTAAAAATTTAGGCTGGAAGAATAAGATAAGCCAATTTAAAAGAGAAAGTGAGCAAGTCAAAAGCTGAGGGAGATAAGCACATGAGGGGCAGAAAAAGAAACCAGGGGAACTCCATGACTTTGAATAACAGTTGTGGTCCTGAGTGTGGCCATGAAGAAGTGAGAAATATAGTAATGAGACATCTGATTTAGGTTTTTAGCAAGGAATCCTGGATGCTAATCAAGCTGTGCCTTTGTGGACCCAGATGTAGGATGCAGCTAGTGCAGAAAACACTGGGATTGCAGTTGGTTGGATGCCTTATGTAACTAACCATTCGAATCACCCAAGATAGAAAAACTAAAAAGCCTCAGGATCAATATGGGTGACAAGGGATCCCTATAATCCTAGAGGGTGACGACAAACTGCCAAATGCACCAAGAGTCCTCTTGCATCTAAGCTGTGTGGGAGAAACCGGGCATGGTGGCACACTTCTTTAATCCCAGCACTCGGAAGGCAGAGGCAGGAGGATCATCATGAGTTTGAGGCCTGCCTGAGACTACATAGTGAATTCCAGATCAGCCTGGGCTAGAGTGAGACCCTATCTCAAAAAAACAAAACAAAAAAAATGTTCAGGAAATATGCAAAAAGGACAAAGGGACTGTTGACAACCCTGACAGAGGGTGAGAAAAAGGGGCCATGGTAGTGTCAGATGGTTGATGAGGACACAGGGTCTTCTGGAATCGCCTCACTAAGCACACATATCCCCCACAAGGAGTCCCGACTGAGAGAACCTGCTAAGGGATATCTAAGTTGCAAAGGGCAGGGGAGCAAGCAGAGCAGAGAAGATTCGCATACAAGAGCTGAGTGGCAGAACACCAGAGGGTCTTAAGAGGTTTGGAACGTTTGCCAAAAACTGTAGAGAGAAAGTTCTTGTATCAAGAAGTTAGGGAAATTATCCTGACCTCTTTTCCTTGTAAGAGTAAAACTCAGCAGTTGATTAAAAAAAAAAACCTGCTGTCAAATCCCATAGAAAGTTATATTTTTAAAAAATTGAGAAAGAAATAAGGAACAGAATGATTAGTTTCTAGATAATTAAGAACTCCCTAAAATGGGTAAACACTGTAATGGAATAAGGATTCTGGAGTATTGTAGAAAATAGAATGAATCAGTTATCAATATTAGCAAAAGATTCAAATATGAAATGATTAGAAAAGTATTTATAAGCATAACTAACAGAACTCCAGAAATACTTAAATGAAAATTTTATTTTATTTTATAATTAGATACCAATTATATTTTAGAAATCAATACTGAATTAGAGTAAAAATAAGAATATATATCACAAATGTAGATGATGAAAATAACAAACATATAAAATGAGTCATACAGGGACTACAAAAATGGGCTAAAGAAATATAAAGTATTTTGTTAGGCATCTCCAGTGAGAACATCAAATAAGTCATAGAAAAGATGGAAACAAAATTGTATTGGTTGGCAGGAAGATGGTGCTGAGGCCATGCACATACTAACACACACACACACACACACACACACACACACACACACACACAAAGTTGAACAGTGTCAATCAGATATCAAATGAACAAATAATATACACATAAGATTAAAAACAAAAATGTTTAGATTACCTATGAAAATAAATCCAGTAATATGTTGTATACAAGAGATACCTACATCAAGAGAGTCTAAAGCATGAAAAAATTTTTAAATTGTTAAACTTTTAAAATAAAAGAGATATGGCAAGTGCAAAGAAAAAGAAAGTAGGAGATATAAACTCGATATCCAGTGAAGTAAAATTCGATGTAAAGTGTCAAAAGAAATAATTGTTGACATATTACATAACAACTTTGTGTATAATGGTTGCTCATAGTCTTGAAATGCCAGAAAATGTTCAAGGACTATATTTTTAAAAGTATTTTTATTATTTATTTATTTGATGGGGGAGTGTGCCAGGGCCTCTTGCCACTGCAAACCAATTCCAGTTCTATGCACCACTTTGTGCCTCTAGCTTTACCTGGATCCTGGGGTTTCAAACCAGGGCCATCAGGCTTTGTAAGCAAGTGCCTTTATCCTCTGAGCCATCTCTCTAAGCCTCTTCTACATATTTTTCATTGAAGACAAATGCCTAAAGTGAATAAAAGTCATTACTTGCCTATTTCTGGGTTTGCTGACATTCCAACTCTAACAACTAGAAAACAAACAGGTCAATTATTATGAATATTTGAAAACATTTCAGAGAGCTATGGAAGCAAAAGGATTACATGAGTCAGAATTGCAAAAGGGAGAACATTTTCTAGTTGAACCAGAGATCTCCTGATGAAAAAAATAAAACAAAGACTGTCTCAACAAAAAGTTATTCATGTTCATGACTTGAAAAATTCAATAATCACAATTTAGCCATACTCTCCAATTTGATTTATAGATTAAACACAAGCCCAGTAGAGATTCCAGAAAACAATCTTATATAAATACTGACAAACTGACAGAAAGCTTATATGAAAAGGCAACACCAAGGCTGGCTAACACAATACTGAAGAAGAACAAAGTTGGGATATTCACAGTACCCAATTTCAAGAGTTAGGTAATGGCATGGGATTGGTGGAAGAGACACACAGATCAATGGAAAATATTAACAAAAATAATACTGTGTAAGAGCATCAAATGGACTAAACCTTGCAAAACTAATTATTTTTTTAAAAGGTGCAAATTACCAATGGACAGAATAAGAAGGGAATATCACTGTATACCTTATAGACATCTGACTGTTCTGATATGCAAAATTCTATATGTCCTGGTAGATGACTTCTGGTGTGTATGGATATATTAATGGAACTATATACATGATACTGAACCCATCTTTCCATAAAAATAAACTGAGTACAGATATAATCACTTATTACTTATTCCAAATATTGAAGAAATAAATATAATCACTGTGCATAAGCTCTTTCACAAAAGAGGGGAACAGATGAAAACACATTCTAACACTTTGCGTGAAGTCAGCATAATTAATTATGACACTTTACAAGAATATGTGAGAGGTGAAGATTATAGACACTTTCATGGATAGAGATGCAAAAATCCTTAATTAAATATTACAACACAAATTCAGTATACAAAAGGATGATCATTATGACTAGATGGCCTACATTGGGTATAAGTCTGGCTGCCATCTTAAAAACCAAGCCATGTACCCTACCAGAACCTCAGCAGAAAAAGGAAAAATACAGTATGATCCCTTTGATCAGTGCTGAAAAGGTGGTTGTCCAACCCAATGTTCATTAGTGATTAAAAGTTCCTATCAAGTTAGAGATAGATAGTAAATTTGCTTACTCTTAAAAATTCCACAGGGGGGGGGGCGGAGCAAGATGGCGGACGAGTAACAGCGTCGCCGGAAAGGTTTGATTTCTTCAGCTGGGATCCAAACTTTGGTCACCAGCTGGACTTGATTTCGAGTCCTCCCTCCCTCCCCAGCCCCGGGGCCAGAGCAATAGGGGTTCTCCAGCAGCTCTCTGCTCCCCAGCAGAGCAGAGGACTGAGCCTTCCCCCCCCACACTAGCTCCCGCCATTATGCTCTCATGGCGGTTCCGAGTGCCTCTAATTGAGCCGCTTCCCCTCGTGGGAGCACCTGATCCTCGGACGTGCTTGTCTCCATGACCCCCCACCCCACATACACAGGCAGATGTGAGCCTTGGGCAGACTAAGCTAGCTAGGTCCCAGGGCCAAACTTGAGGCAGATACCTGGGAAGCTTGGGAGGGGAGGAGTTGTCTCTCTGCAGAGGTTAATTTGCCTAAGTGGGATCCAGCACCGGGTGGCGGCTGGGACTGTCCCTGGGCCGCCCAGCCTCTCCTCAGCTTCGGGTCCTCTGCTCTCGGCTCTGCAGGGGAGCGAGCAGCTGGGCCCTCAGGCTCCCGCCTTCGGCGGGTTCCCAGTCCTTGGTGCCAATCGAGTGGCTTTCCTGGAGGAGGTGTCTCTCTGTGGAGGTTTCTTTGCCTAAGTGGGATCCAGCCCTGGGTGGCGCCTGGGCCTGTCACTGGGCTGCCCAGCCTCTCCTCATGGGCAGAAACCAATGGAAAAACGTATCTTCCCAACCCAGCACACCTAGTCCCATTATGGAACATGAAATTGACAAGGAAATGGAAGGAGCTCACACACAATTGCAGAGAGAGAACAATATGACTCCTGACCACAACAACAATGCAAATATGATGCAGTTAAGGGCTGATATGGAAGTTATGAGAAAAGACATGAATGAGATGAAGCATTCTTACTCAAGCATAGACTCCAGACTGAATTAGATGGAGAGAAATATGAATGAATTCAGAAATACATTAAGTGAATTAAAGATTAATCATCTAAGAGAAGAGCTGGACAATCAATTGATTAAATTTGATGAGGACTTAAGAAAACTTAAAAATGATTATCAGGAATCCCAAGCAAAAACAAAAACAGATTGGAAATTGGATCTCACCAAAGAATTGGAGACTATAAACAAAATCATAGCAGAAACCAATAATGAAAATGAAATATTAAAAACCTCCCTTGAAGCATTCAATCCCAGGGTTGATAATCTGGAGGACAGACTTTCAGAAGTAGAAGACAAATCAGAAGGAATTAATAAGGATGTCATAGGTTTCAATAAATTCAAGAAATCAAATGAGCACAATTTGAGGGATCTATGGGATACAATAAAGTGGACCAATATTAGAATCATTGGGATCCCAGAGGGAGAAGAAGCCCAGGCTAAGGGCATAGGAAATATCTTCAACAGAATTATTCAAGAAAACTTTCCCTATCTAACAAGAGAAAGTCCACTCAACTTTCAAGGGGCCCAGAGGACCCCAAACAGACTTGACATGAAGAGAAATTCTCCAAGACACATTCTAATTAAGATGCCTAACA